>JAPZDV010000024.1:2866301-2878024 GCA_029814665.1 Acanthurus lineatus
CCCCCCCCCCCCCCCCCCCCCCCCCCCCCCCCCCCCCCCCCCCCCCAACCCCCAACTGTAATCTGAGGGCTGTAGCATCTGGTTTTATCTTCATAATGTTAACCTGTTTTTGCTGCTGATTAAAATTGACATCTTGTATATATCCATCAAAGACATATTATAAACCCTTCTATCTGTCCTTCACTGAAATTGCTTACTTTGTTTTTCACAAAATGACCAAATCTGAAGCTGTGCCTGCTATAAATAGCCCCATGTAATAGTTGGCAGGGAGAAATGCTACACTACCCTCCTGTATGAAGACCGAAAAAAACAAGCAGGCAAGACAAGTTCATAAATATAACACCATTCAAACACAATACAACTGAAATATGACACAAAATAAATGTTGCATGTTAAAAAAAATAAAAACAAAAAGTTGGAAAACTGTGGACATTTTCTCACCTCTGCACATCGCCAATCCCAACAGTAAGTAAATTTGACTGACAGGTTGTTTTGGAAAGCTACAAAATGGTGGATGCAGTAACCCCTGAACTTTAGATACGACTTGGCAACAGAGATATTAAAAGGTCTGCTCTGCTCATTAGGCCATGAATCAGGAAGCTAACCTGAGCTAGCAAGATTCACGGCTTGTACGATTGACAAGCTGTTAAAAGGTTGTTGAATTTGCCACATCATCTGCTCTGGTTAAATATCTCTGTAAAATTACCGAAAAAGTTTTCCGCATCTTCATACACTACAGCTTGTGTTGCTCCTAAGTGATGAAAATATAGAACCCTGTTTCTGTTTATTTCCTAAGTTTCTGCCAGACAGCAACAGAGTTTTAGTGTCTGTTTGAGCATGGATTGGGCTCATTGCTGCCATTTGTGGCTTTTAGGAGGAAAAAAACACCACAACTGTGAATCTTACTTAACAAGCAGTACTGTAGGTGTTTTCTGCTGTCCAGCCACAGGGGGCAGTAGAAGGTACCCCATAGAAAAGGTTACTTGGACAAGAGGCGTAAAGCGAGGTTTCTCAACTCCAATTTTATCCAAGATTCAGTTTGCCAAGAAAACAGGCCTCAAGAAAGCTCATGCTAACTAAAACATACTAACTTAACTCAAATCTTGGCAAACCGTGCTAGAGGATCTTTACTTTAAATCTATTGAATCACTGCAGAAAACTCTGCTGCAAAGATGGATCACAGTAGATTAAATTACATTCACTTTGTCTATGTTGTTCCCCAACTCTCCTTCTTGACGTATAAAAAATGCAATATTTTATTATTATTTTCCTTATTTTGTTTAACTGATGCACCTGCACTTGGAGTCTCCGGCCACACAGGACCTCTGTTTGTTGCCTCAGGTAGCTGCTATGCTGTTTTGATGAAATTTTTTTGGATTTCAAATCCTTTTTCATGAAATGTTTGCACTACTTTGTCTGCACATATCGTCACTATGAAGACTTTCATGGAGGGAACAAATTAAAACAGGCAGTGGCTCATAATTGGTATAGGAGGTGGGAGGGGGACTTATCATTATTTATGTCTTCTTCATATAATTTCAACAAATTTAAGGCTATAGCGCAGCATTATCTGTAGAGTGTGTATTACCTCAGCAGGCTGATAAGGAGAGTGTTCTTCCAGCAGAGTGCTTAACCTGACATTTCCATCTCTTACTTCATCACAGAGGGCTCTGCTAGTGTCTCCGGCTTACTCTCACTGCAGCACATTCAAGAGGAGATATTGTTTATAAAGTGCTGAAGAAAAGGATTAGATTCCCTTCAACTTAATATGTTTCCATGTGCTCGTCCAAGAGCCAGGTACTGTAATATATCACTACGTTTATGTAAGAGTACACCGCCTGTCTTTGGTTACTGCAGTTTGTTGGACTTGTTTCATGAGTGCATTTCCATCTTACTGTAATGTGACAGAATATGTTATTGATTGGGAAGTGTGACTTCAGCTAATCATGGCTCGCTGAGTCGTGTCTGTGGAGTCAGCCGCTCAATATGTCTGCATTTTTGATAAGACTGACAGTTGGACTCTTGATCTTATCCATATTTGGTGAAAAGGAATTAAGTTTGAATAAATAATGCAAAGATGGAATATGATATAGACCCTAATAGTCTCACCACATGATCGAGCGTGGAAATAGTAACACACACTAAAATCAAGTGATTCTCAGAGGGGTGAGTTTCATGTGAGTTGTCATCCTTATGTCAAAGCGATGTGGGCATCTGTGCAGGCAGGGCTTGAATAAACATTTTTATTACCCCACTCAGCAAAATACATCTTCCAGACTCTCTGAGGAATTTAAAGCATTTCTCTCGAGTGTGACGAAGCACTATAATTTCCAAGAAAGTGAAGTGGCCAGGGCTCAGACACATACCAAAACTTTACAAGCAGGAATTTGGTTTATGAGAATAATCCCTATATGTGCATGATACGCACAGGAACCCAGGAAGAATCCTCTCCAAAACAGCTTCCTCCTCTGTCCGAGACGGAATACTCCGTTCTCTGGAAAATTCCACTCAGCAGTCCAGGACCATGTCCTGTGATAAGAAACGTGCTATTCCTGATGATGACAGAAAATAACAGTGTGGAATTTTTGTGAGAGGCTAAAAACCCAAAATGACTTTCAGAGTTTAAGCTTTTTTGTCTCTATTATAAAATCTGACTCTCATAGTCTAAATGTTTTCTATGATTTCTGACCTGTTCTGACTTTTCAGGTCACTGACTCAACAAATAACATTAAACAGACAGATACCACCAGGTTTAGTCTCCACTGTTGCCTTCCTTGGCGGTCAGGAAGAATTTTTCTAAACAAATTTTCAAGCTCAGATTGCATAATAGGGAAATAATATTTTTTATTTTCAGGAAAAAACAAAGAAGTCAGATAGAAGGCAGGACTGTTGTTTCTCAACTTCAACTCATTCTTATGTAACAGTGAGAAGGAAAGACTCGCTCAGGAGCATCTCTTTCTCATGAGAGAGTGAGAGAGCAGACAGAGATTTACATGTTATGGATTTGTAAAGGTGAGCTAAATTTCTATATTTAGAAAATGTTTTAAACCTGTCAGGGTTCATGACCAGTATTTTCTATTAGCAGTTTGGACTGTCAAAATGTTCTCTCACGGTGATGAACCCACAGATAATTATAGCATGAGGAGCAGTTTAGCTCTTTTCAGCTTATTGTTTCAGTTTTATTGCCTAAAACTTTCCTGTCGTGATTAACTCTTGTCACTTTTTTTGTCATTTTTAGCCATAGGAAGCAGTTCTAAAAATGTACTGTACACATCCTACCCAGTACTAAACAGCAGATGGGCACAGTTAGCAAGTGGCAGGTGAACATAGGCAAAGTTTTAGCAGCCAAAGAGACAGATTATTTTCTCAGGAGCTGGAGAGTGCAGACACAACTTGTAATGATCATTCAAAATTAATGCTACTGTTGTTTTTCATTATGCTTTTTTTCATTATGCTTTTTCATCCTGCTTTTGCCAGCTAAATTAATATTCATCTTTTTCTCCACTGACTGTCTTCTAGCTACAGGATGCACTTTAAGATTCTTGTGTTAAATGTTCTCTTGGACCTCACTGAAGCAATGTCCCCATATCACTAACAGTCCAGCCAAAGATCTGTCTGTCCCAAGGTCTGTCCCAAGATCCACAACCACGACTAAGTGTTATAGGAACGGGGCTATCCTTAAACAATGGTATTTGCAACCTCCCATCAGCCAATTCTTCACCACTGTGATTTTCAAATGTCATCTTAAAACACATGTCAATGAGGCACCCCATAGGTCATTTGGTAGATCGGGCACCCCATGTACAGAGTCTGCATCCTCACAGCAGCATTTCCCGACCAATTCTTCAGCTGTTTTATCAAGAATAAAGACACAAAAGCCCAAAATACCTTTAAAACACACTTTACCTCACAAGCCTTTTACTGTGCTTAACTCAGCTTGAAAATTTCTGTTAAAGGTCACAGGTGACCTCTGCTGTCATGGCCTCTATGTTACCATGTGCCTTACCATTATTATTATTATTATCATTGTTATTATTATGTCCTTCTGTTGTTTGCTTTTTCCGAGTGTGTGCTGTAATCCACTTTGAGACAGCTGTGTTGTGTGAAGTATGTAAAACATGTAAATAAAGCTGAATTGAGTGGAGAGGGACATGAGATAACAGTAGTGGTAGAAGCAGGAGCAGTTGTAGCAGTCACTGTTGTATAGACAGTGACTGGCTAATATCCAGTTCCAATAAAAAGCTCAGCCTGATAGATCAGCCTGACCTGAGCACAGTCTGTTCTTTGTTGACAGTGGAGACTAAACAGCAGCCGAAAAGATGTGAGATCAACCTTTTCATGTGATAAATCATGACTCAGCAGTGTAGCATGATAAGCTAAAGCTGTTCGAACAAGCCCAGATGACAGAGAGATGAGAGAAACTGTATTTCTGCTCCTCCTATCTGTCCACATGTTGATCTCTCTTTCTGTTGATGCTGTCTGTATATAACTTGCATGTTTTCTGTAAATATATATGGATGTCAACCAGTCTATTAACTGGCAACTCTCTTACTGATTTCATCCGACTGTCCTATGCTTACTTTTATTTTTAGCATTGTTTAGCCAAATGTCACTGTTCCATGTAGTCAGATTGTGTTGCATTGTGTCTTACTGCCCTCTAGTGGATAAACTGCAGAGTGCCTCAGCTGTTATGACTGAAAGATTCCACTAGAGGTCAGCTTGAAACATATTTCCTAATGGATATACAGATTTTATGGGGGACATTGTTTTCAAACATTTCTAACATAGAAATTACTGTGTAACCTGTCCTAACTTTTTACTGAAAGTGGTCATTCATATCATTCCACTAAGTAAATGCTTAGTAATACTTCACTCCCTTTAAAAGGGTACAACAAAATCATTAATCGGTTTTAGATGTTAGAAAATTATTTAAATAGAGATCACCTGTATACAGTTATGACATTTAGATCAATGTTAGAACAATACAAGGAGATTAATAACCATGGGATTTCCGTGATATTGATAATGATTAATAGTTGGGTAAGGCTTTTAACAGGAAGCAAGTGTACATTCAAATTTACTCGCTAACAGACTATGCGGAGATGATGTGGTACAGACCAGGAAGATTCAGAGTCTTAAAATATAATAACAATGTTATATTTTTTGTTACAAAGGAAAATAGCAACTTTAATAACTCAACAGACAGAACAGAACTGATGATTAAAACAGATCTTTGACATACTTACTTAAAACAATAAATATGTCTTGTGGGAGGTAAAAAGATACTGTTGAGTGATGAACAGTTTAACAGTGTGATCCCATTGCAACAGGGAGAACCAGGGTGATCCAACAGAAGGAAAAGTGGGTGGAATTTGTGGCACAGCAATTACATAACTGTTCAGTGAATCATGCTCTTACATCTAAATTTTGGTAATTTATTTTTCACAGTCCATCCTTAGAAAAACAGATCCTCTAAAGTTAATTAATAGAGTTCAGCCCCACCAGCTGCTGCTAGCAGACACAGTGCTTCTCTTCAGGAAATTTTGTTCTTTATGTGTTGTTTTACACAAAAGTGCGGTTTTTAAAACAGTGACACAAACATTAACTTTTCCTCCAAATTTAAAAATTGCAAGTGCTAATGCAATACTTGCTACTATGTTAACCATTATCTAAAACCACCTAAAACAGAATTCAAGTTTTGTACTATAGATGCTTTATGTTGTCACCAGTTACAGGAACCTGGGATATAAAATGTAATTTTGAGATCTTTGTAGGTTTCCTTCCAGTTTCCACATGTAAATCTATAATTGTTCTCACAGCTTCAGAATGTCATGGCAGAGACTCTCACAAGTCAAGTCATTAGTGTGAAGAAACCTACATGGTCAACCATGGTCTTGCTCCTCGTTTTATCCACTTCATTGCCGTTACCTGCTTGAACAGTTTCAGAGATATTAAGGTTATTTTTTCCCTCTTAATGAATCACTAATTAGGAAACTTAAACTCAAGTTAATGGACCTTCATCTAAAGTTCACTGACCCTAAAAAAAAGGGACCAACAAATTACCATCATATTATTGGACATATGATAAGGTTTAGCCTTTCCTGGGCAAGGCACAGCTGAGGACATACATTTCACACAGAGCTCACTATGCAGCTTAAAGACTCAGTGGAATCTGGATATTTAACAGATTTCAGAACAAGGGTCACTAATAAAGACTTAATTTACATTAGGATTCTACATAATATCCACTTTTTTGTATGAGTGCATTCAATGTAACTGCATGTGACATTAAAAGCATATTATTGTCTCCAACCAGAGTTTAGCAAGAGAAGATCAAACTCATTGCCACCATCATCAATTCATCAGTGTTCGCTATAAAATTCTGTCCAAATTACTGGGTGCAAAACATTGAAGCTGCCACAAGAGCATAACAGGTGCCTCATTTTTTACCAACAACAACAAGATAATGCAAGAAGTTCTCTGAGGGAAAGCATGTACATGTGCATCTGCAACTGCAATGCTACCTCAAGAAAGAACTACCAAAGTGAAACAATACATTTGAGCCTCAAACAGTTCTTCATTTTTACTTATGAATAAAATTTTAGATTTGAAAATGATTTGCCTGCTTTGATTGAAGACTTTAAATATAAAAAAAGGTCTTAAAAGGTACTGAAAGTCCTTGAAGTACCTCTCAATGGAGTTTGAAGTACTCTGATGTTGATTAACCTTTTCTAGCATTGTATTTTCTATTGCAATGTTAAGAAAAGCTCTTTAGAGAGGCTGGAGGAACGTCAACAGTTCATTCCTCATAGAAAAATTTGGGACTTGTGAATCACAATCTTCAAACTCCATCCACCATCATTGCTTGTGTCAGGTTGACCTGCGGTGTGCTGTGCTCATCAAGATGGCTAGCCAGGGGAAACATGGAGAAAATCAGCTCCATGTTTAAAACTCAGACCAAGGCTAAAACAATGATGGGACTCAGATAAAGAGTCTGTGGTTCACAAAAATCAGACTAGCAGACATTTGAGAACTGGAAAGCGTTGTTAGCATCTTTTATATATGTTGTTTGTTGGCTTGTTAGCTTGTAATTGGCAGTGGCCGATACAGTGTAAATGATTTTCCTCATAAAACTCATTCTGTGTACTGACACCTCTCCTCTGGGCAGAATTTCAGGTTTCGTTGTTTATGATGGACCTTTGAATATGTGACACTGCAAATAAGTTGCAAGAGTTTAAAACCACATTGTTACAGTTTTTTTTAATTTGGACATTTTCAGTATGCAAATTAAAATTGTGGTAATTATCTTTAAGTTAAATGTAGCTGGCTGGTGGGTCTCTGTGTATTACAATATTCATGATGTTTCGCCTAATATACACTACAATACAATGCCCACAACACCACCTGCTTTCAAGCTTCATTGTGTAAAGAGTAAACAGGAGTTCAATCACATTTGTTGAGCAGAGGAATTTCCCAGGAGCAGATAGCAGACGGACTGATTGATTGCCATTTAGATTACTGCAGTTTTTATTTGCCGGACTGCCCCTAAAATCTAGCGACTGCCTTCATTTATCAGAACACTGCAGTGAGGGTTTTTACAAGGCCTACAAAAATGATCACATTTCCCCTGTTTCTTGTGTCATTGCACTGGTTACCAGTGGTTTGGACAATAAATTTTAAAGTTTTACTGCTTGCTTTAAAATCACTGAATGGCCTTGCCCCGTCTTACATCACTGACCTTCTCATCCCTCACGCCCCTGCTTGTTCTTGTAGATCTGCAGGCCAGCTGTTGCTGTCAGCTCGCAGGGCACAGCTTGTAACTGAGGGAATTTTGCTGTTAGAGCCCATTTAATAGTGGAATAACATTCCTCTAAAGATCATACCCCTTTTAAAGCCCCTTTAAAAATTCATTTCTACATAATGCCAGTTAATAGGAGTTTTTGTTGTTTATTTGTTTTTGTCTGTTAACCTACTTCAGTTTCTTCATGCATTTTGTAACTGCAGTTGTAATTGCGTTGTGTTTTTTCAATGTCTGTGAAGCATTTCATAAAGTTCCTTTTGAAAATTGCTATATAAATGCGGTTTATTTAAAATGTTTAGAAGATCACATGGAAAAGCTATATGATGGACATGCTCTAGTCTAAGAACACAATATAAAAATCATACAGTCCCATGATTCAGCTGGTAGAAAACACTGTACAGTGCAGCAAAGTTTGGTCTTTCCCTTCCTCTTCTGTCCCAGGTGTCCGTTGCAGAGGAGAGCTGTGCATTCCTCTTATCTCTGACTCATTAACTGATAAAAACTCCACACAGCAACCAGCACACATAACATCACCAGGCTGCAAAAGTAGGCCTTCGGGGAGCCACAGTACTGCTATTGACAACGAAAGTCAGCTTGTAATGCACGGTAAACAGGCATGACTCAAAGGTGTGGTGTTAAGCTGGAAACACTGTGGTGGAAGGAAAGAACTGCCACACCCCTGCCGTGCTGGCTATTCCAGTGAAAATCCCCTCCATTTTCCCACTGTAAAATGTAAATGAAGTTCAGATAAATTAGGTTGATATACAGTGCTGAAAATAAGTGGGCCAGCATATAGCCTGATCCCATATTTTACATCTGGGGTGTAATATTGGAACAAAATTTATATAAATATACACATATATATATATGTGTGTGTGTGTGTGTGTGGGTATATATACATATATATAGTCTGTCTTTTTTCTATATAATATAACATAATAATGTATAAGCATTGTGAAACTGTTCTGTCTCCTGGGCCAAAGCTAATGAAAAAAAAACACAACTCATCAACTCTAACATAACACTAAGAGTTTGTGATCACCACAGCAAGAGGAGTGTTTGCATGGAGACTTCTCATAGAATTAAAAACACAAACCCCATTTAAAGGCAGCATAGCCATCTAAATGCTGGATACTTTGAGCACATTCAGTCATTTATGCAATTAAGGATCACCAGTTGTGCCACTGCAGTTACCATGACGCTCTGTTGCATGTGAGAGTGTTTTTAGCCAACAAATTCTGGCTAAACTGAAGCTCCAGCTCCAGTGGTCATGGTTTGCTATAGATTCTATGTAGGCTGCGTGGTGGGTGTGTTACAGGCTGCAAAAATAATGTTCAGCCCTATTTAAATTACCTTTAAACACAAGTCTCTTTTATCAATGACATGGATGGGATTTAATTGTGATCTAGTTCTCATGTTTTGTTTTTTTTCTATAATAATAGTTCGGTAAAGTTTTAAGGGTTTTTTTCAAGGTTTTAAGTCAGTTAGGTTGGAATTTGACTTACACATATAACTTTTTTTTCTTCTTTAAAATCTTCATAGAACAACAAAGATCTTAAACAGGTTATAAATCAAAAGAAATCAGGACTTTGTCATGTAGCCCATCACAGCCACACATCGATTACAACATTAAGCTCTGTTACGCTGTGTTTTAAATGAAGACAGACTCAGAGTAATCAATCAAAAAGACATGTTCGATACTACAATAACCACAAAGGGTTATTTTACACAGTCTGGTGTTTGTTGCATTTAACATCTCTTCAGCTGGAGAGGGCAGATGGAACGGATACCTGCTGCTGTCAGATGGCTGGAGAGAGAAATGCTGTCAGTATTCTACCATTATCTTACTTTAGATGACAGAGCCATTCAGATTCACTTAGTTGTGGATACTCTGCCTGGAGAATGTTCTTCTAGATTTACATAAAAGACCGAAGGAGCTCATGAGTGAAACCTCTGGATTTAATCTTACAAATTATGCAGTTAAGGAATTAAAATTCTATACTCTGCTTGTTTTCCTTTATAATGAACCCAAAATAATTATTTAATTATTTAATTAATTGTCCTGCTTTAATCCAAGTCAGTCAGGTAAAAAACAGACCAAAAAAAAAAAACACCAGTGGTAGTTCTTGTTCAATAAACCTGAATCGACTATTTGATGGCAGTAAGTTAATGGTCATAGATGTAAATATTTAACCAGCTCTAGCTTTACATGTGCTTCAGATGCCTGACTGTTTTTTCACTCTGTGTTAAATTATGACTCTTTGACTTTTACGACAAAGGACTTTTCGAGTGCTTCACCTCTTGAGACACACTTCCTTTGTCAAATACAAAAGGTGTACATCAGCTGGCTATATAAATGTTTATAAATGTTGCCTTCCATCATAACTGGGATTGTGGCAACATATTTTTTGTTAATTAATAAATTTTTCACCCTATAATGCTGTGTAATACTTTAAATCTACTTCCTGTAAATACATACCAGCAGGATTGCCACCATGTGTCCGACATGGTGCTATAGAGAGAAACATATAGTTTGCTGGACTTTATGTGTCCTTTCAGAGCTTAGTGTTGCTGTTCCATCCTCATAGTTTGTGTCTTTCATGTTACTAATTAACTTGTTATATTTTTTTTTTTGAGTTTGTTTGCTCATGACATTATTTTTGCTCTAGATAAAAAAGGTAGGGATCACCTTTCAGATGGTGCTGTCTGTGTAAAATTTTTGGGCTTTTACCCGGAAAAAGATTAAGTATGACTCCAAAATTTCATGCAAATCCAAGTGGACATAATCTATAAAAAAAAATAATGTTTAGCTACATTATCTCACTGATCTCACTCCCATTAAAAAATTCAGTGTGCCAAAATGTAGCCAGGCTCAATCTTTATCCTGTCGGGATCACGCAGCATGAGGAAACTCATGTAAATTTTCATTGACACTTCAAATTTTGACGCAGGACTCACTATAGGAAGGCAAAACACACAATTACACTGTAATTGTTTCCCAGTTATGGGAAACAATTAAAAGTTGGATGGGAGCTACCTTTTGACACCAAAAACAAATTGTTTAGCAAAGCATGCCTCCAGCTATTCTTCCCTCTCCTTTAATCACAAGGCTGTAATGACTCATTTGTTTTTAGCTTGCTTAAAGTCTTTTATACAAATTTTTAGTACATCAATTTGAGTAGAAAATTGCACAAGAATCCTATTTAATGCAAAAATGTCTCATGTAATTTTAAAAAGAATAGTTTTGGCAGGAGGTGTCTGTTTTTAACCGTCTGAACTGAGATGCCAACTCCTCACCTGCAAACACAACAAGATGTTTTGGGGGAATTCTGGGTTGTTGATGCTGCAGCTCAAACTGAAACAAAAACAGATTCTGACCCACCAACAAATAAAAATCAAAATGTGGAAACAATATATCCTTTCAAATTTGGATGATGAGTGGGGGCTCAGAGAGGAGTGACGTGCTGCCTCCCAGTCTCTCTACCATGCTCCCACTGCTTCCACCCCTAATCTTCACTGCAGATGCAAATATTCTAAAAAACGTCCCAACCAAACATTTGCATTTAAACAAATAGATAGAAGGTCATTTTTGAAAAGCTACCTCCTCATGACTGCAGTGTGAGGTGGCATGTTCCATGTGTCCCTGCCCTCCTGACAACCTAGTTAAAGCTCCCACCGTGGCACGCCACTCAGTATGGTGCTGCACACTGGGATTTAGCTACTGTTGGCAAATACAGCAGAGGGAGAACAGAGAGGCCTCTGTGTGTGTGTGTGTGTGTGTGAGTGAGTGAGCGGTGACTCAACAGCATCATGGACACAGGTAGGACTCTGTCATTCATGTACAGGCTGACAGCTGCTCCTGCTGTCATTGCACATGTTCTACATTTAATGTCTAGCTTGATTTTTGTGACAAAAAAAGGCT
>JAPZDV010000024.1:2878388-2928365 GCA_029814665.1 Acanthurus lineatus
TGTATATATATATATATATGTGTGTGTGTGTATCTGTGCATATATTTATAATACACTTGCATCAGAACATCAGAACATTTGAGATTTTCAAGAATTCAGTTGTTCAAATGGCAAAGCAAAGTTGGGGCTTATCTAAAACATGCATTTAAAAAAGCTAAGATCTTTTACATAAAGTTTTTTGCATGCAATTTCCTTTTGCATATTAAGGTTTGCATTTTCATTGAGTTTATGTTTCTGCTTCCCAGGAATTACCCCCAATCACACCAGCACACTTTAAGATTTATTAAGACCAATTTAAGAGAAAACTCGCTGCTCCTTTGATGCATTCATGCAGAAATTCTAAACTGGATGTAACTGTATGATGTTTTGTAATCATTTTTAAACTTCCTTTTTCCTCCAAACTCCCTTCATTGTGTGTGTTCGAAGGAAATTGCCTTTTTTTAGCAGTCCATTTGCATTGACCGAAACCAAGGCAATTTCCATGACATTTACACACCAATCCCAAAGAGTCATTCGCCTATATGAATAAAACTGTGAACTATTCAAATGAACACACATTTGTGGGGATGGATGAAAATTTGTATGAAGTCAAACTGTTTCTCTGATTCACACACTGTTTTTCTGCCCCATCTAGAATATTCGAAGCGGGTGTACCAGGGCGTTCGAGTCAAGCACACAGTCAAAGACCTGCTGGCTGAGAAGAGATCCCGACAGACAAATGGGCCCAGATACAGTGTAAGCAGCATCTCCTCTAAACCGCTCTGCCTTTGTCTCAGCCCGTCTCTCTCCACTTCATTTTTCTCCCAAACCAAACAAGCGAAGCCACAGTTGACATTCTGTTGGTGGCACAATTAAGAGGTCGCCTCTTAACAATCTCCTCTCCTTGTTTACATTTTGGTTTGTTTTGTGGACCAACGATCCATGGTCGCTCCATTGACCACCTGTACCCCCCCCCCCTCCTCTGTCTCTGCTCCCCTTGAGCACTTGCAAAGCCAATCTGTAAATAGCTGAACACGGTGTGTGTAGAGAGGGACACAAAGCACTTGAGTCTCATCCTGACCTCACAAAAGAACAGTGAAACAATGCTCCCCGAGGTGGGAGGCGGGGGCTGGGTGGGGAGACCGAGGTGGACAGGTAGCACAGACAGATAGAAAAAGGGGCAGTGAAGGAGGCTGCCTATGCAAAGTTTGATCCGCGCACACCTGCCAGCCGACATTGTCGTCTGTCATGTACAGGCCGCAGACAAGCCTCCTATTGTTGTCTCAGAAACACACGCCAACACACTCACACAATCATAGAAATCAGGCTCTGCTTTGGACGTCTGCATGCACGAGCAAGACTGGCTTTTTATTTCCCACTAACCGCCTGTCAAAAGGCTTTTACAGGACAGCATTCACTGTTTGTTTTCTGTTTAGCATCGGCATGTCAACTATAGATATTCAAGCTGCTAATGACTCGAGTACTGAAGGATTGTCAGAGACAAAAAAGAAGATTTCATCAGATCCAACAAAGAGAAACAGACATCACTCTCTCAGCTTGGACTTCAGCTCAGTGTTTTGTAACTTTAAGAGCATGTAGCAGAGATCAGAACTGCTGGGCTGTGTTCTGTGATATGGAAAGAGTTCTGAGTGGGTGGACAGTAATTCTTGGATGTGCTAGTGACAAGTTGAAGTTTTATTTAAAACAAATTTGGTGCAGGCAGAGCTTCTCTGAAAGATAGAATACACATGTGGTAGAGTTTAGCTTCAGTTGGCAGAGCCAAACAAACACAGTTTCAGGGTGCAGATGGCTCACTGGCAGCTTTATGCTCTCAGTCTGCCAGCCTCAAGACTGTGGCTGTTGATTTTTCAAACAAAACATTTCAAATTACCCCCATTTATGTCTCTTATTTGGAATTCAGGCACAATTTTCCTACTTAGCATTTATTTCAAAAATTCTTTGGCATAAAAGAAGAAGGTTATTCAATATTTGTCTTACTGTCACTCTTCAAATCCTATAAGTTTAATACTGAAACCAACAATGAATTAATCCTAATAAATATTGTCTGTGCATTTAAGCCTGATACGTGTAATTTCTCTGTGCCATGGAGCTCAGTTTTTGTCCAAAAACAACTTCAAAAACACTGCAGCTGTAGAACAGCCGTAACTATTTTCATTATGTCAGAAAGTGCGTTTATGTAAGAGGCTCAGTTGCAATAGATTTACATTAAATTGTTACACAATTGTTCCTCCTAGTTGACATTACATAACATTTACTGAAAACCTCAGTGGCCAATTGGCTTTTTGAAAAATGAAAGCACATTGTTGTAATCCTTTATGTAAGGATCTACATCATTGATGTAGGAGCCAGTGGGCTTGTGACTGCGAGGTTCAGGCGGGGTAGAGACATTCGAACATATTGCTGGACAGACTGACATATTCTTGGTTTTCATCTTTTCATGGGATTTACTGACAACAAAATGGAATGACACACTCCATATACTTTAAATCTGCCTCCAGATGAGCTCTGCTTCTGAAAAATACTTACCTCAGCAAAACTACAACTTGCATTGTGGGAGTGGGGCTGTGGTGCGTCTAATTGTAAGTAGTTTGCAAAGTTCTGAGTCTTGAAAGCCATATGATGAACCTAGAAATGAGTGTTGTGAAGGCAAAACACACTGAGGGACCCTGACTTTAAACCGTGACCTCCATCATGTGGAGGTGTCAGTGTTAAGGAGGGGAACAGTATATCTGTCAGGGGTTGGTGAGTTCACAGAGGAAGCAGTAACAACAGCTCCAGAAACAAGCTGCTTGCTTTTGTGTCCAGTGGTGTAAAGAAGTGATAATAGGCTCCAGTGCATGTTATTATGATGGGCCCTCAACATCCCTGCTGCATGGTTGTTGACTCACCACTGGGGGCTGCGTTGACGCGAATGCCGGCCAATTTGCCTTGTTGATGGGAAGGGGTCATCAATGATCTGGAGACTGTTTCTAAACATGCCAAAGGACTCAGATTCACTTTTCTCTCTTGTTTTTTCTTTTCACTGGAGCTTTTGTGTTTGACAGTTTCACATTCAGTAAAGACAGCTCAGCTGAAATCATGCTATCTTCACTGATTGTGTGCCTGAATACTGAAAAACTAATTAACTTAATTCAATAGCTTATTTTTTAATTAAGCACATAATTTTCTCATAGATTGCTGCTATCTGTGTTACCAAAGAGCATGACAGAGATGTGTTTGCCTTTTCAACACCTCCTCCATGTGAATTTAATGGGAGCTCTTCTTTGAACATGGGCTGATTGTCACGGTGGTAAACTTTCTTTGCCCAGCACATTGTTGCAGGTCCTGCTCTCTAATTAAAAGATTAAAGTTAAAGTTAAAGTTAAAGTTAAATTTGCATCTATTATATTAAAAAAGTCTTTTTCATTTTAAATTGTCTCACTTGAGGTATTTTTAATGTCTATTTCTAATACCTGAAGTAAAAGAAAAGATAATATCATATTCTGAATATTTCAGAATAGATAAAACTTGTATAAATTAGCAATTTGACACACTTTTTCCACAGTAATATAACCTGCTGGGACCAGTAGCATATGGCGCATCTATATGCAAAAGCAACACATTCTCTTTCTGTGGTCAGGTTAGCAATATAAATATGCCACATCCTGTTATCCTGACTTCCTGACTTCCAAAGTAAAGCCTGCTGAGAAACATTCCAGCTGATGGTAGCAGTTTGGCCATGGATACGAGCTGTCACTTTAATCAGCCATGCTCTTAATTATGCAAAACTTTAAGCCTTAGTTTCATTTAAACAAGGGAGTTATGTGTAAAAATTCATGCCCTGTATAGTTCTTTAGAATAGGGTAAAAAGGGCCAAAGAGACCAAATATCAAGCTGTGACATGGTTTGTTTCTGATGTGAAGTTGGGCATTTAAATTTTTAGCGTCATTTTACAGACTTCATGGCTGTTTTACTTATGATACTCTGCTGTAGCATTAACTCTTATCCTCTACCTGTCTTGTGTCTTGTTTAGCATTAGCATCATATAGTAGTCTCACTTTAAGGCTTTAACCAGGGAAGCTACATAAATAACTAATATATCCTAAGTATATGAGTCATTTTTAAGTAGTAATATGGCATTTTGTTCCTCTGATAAATTATCTATAAAATAGTCTTATTTATATAGTGATTAAAATTCACAAAATCAAGTCAATACATTCAGTTATACCATTGTCAATAGGTTGTGCTTCCAATACAATGGGTTGTATATGCAGGTATCTGGCCTGTATCCCAGGACCTTTTCAATTTCAGGTTTACTTTTATGCTTATAAATGATGCATGAAGGCCTGACAATGCACAGAGACACACAGTAACTAAAGCCATCTATGTCCCAATGTTAGCTAATGCCGCCTTTTATCTCTGGGAATAAAAGGCCATTGAGAGTGAAGAGCAAACTTTGACCACAGAGTCAGCCTCCTCATGTTGGAACACAGAGAGGCTCTGTGAAAAAAATAAAGATCTTACATCACTTCAATTCATCTGCTTCTCTTTTCTGAGAGCATTTGTGTTCAGGCGCTGTGCCCAAACATGCTGCTATTACATAAAGTACTATGAAATGTGACAAATGAAGTTGGTGTCATTTTTAAATAGTGAAAAGAAAGTGTGATTTCTCTCTGGTGACCAACAAAAACTCAAACTGAAATTCTTAACAACACTAGTAGGGCCAAAACAAGGGGTGAGGAGGTCAATTTAACATAAAGTCTTGAAAATCCCAATATTAAGACCCAAATATTAAGATTAAATATAAATGAAGTAAATGAAGTGCATCTAAAGTGGAAATATTCTCAAATAAATTGTGTATGTTCACTTCTTGCCGTTGAAAGGAGTTTTTAGTGTATCAGCATGAAACAGGTAATAAGAATATGGAAAATAAAGGGTGCTTTGCATAGGAAGGAAGAGCTTTTTTGTGAAATAATGTTAAATAAATACATCATCATTAACCTTCAACCCCCTCCTCCATCACAAACACACAAACACGCACACTGAGCCTGACAGTCGGAGCTTGAACGAGCTGATTTTCATACGCAGCCTTCAGAGATGCACTGAGCCGTACCTGGGCCACATGAGGAAGTCTTGGCACTGGCAAATCACATTCAAATTCTGGCCTCAAAATTTGCTTGCCTCCCAGCGAACACAGGCTTAATATCAACTCTTTCATGTTAGCAGTATGCAAAGAAGAGAGCCTATCCTGTCAAACCCAGCCTGTGTGTCTCTGCACTCTGAACTCTCTGACTCTCTATCTGCTAAAACACAGAAACATACAAACACACCGTGTATTTATGCTGCTGCTCAGAAAAGTTTAAATATGACATAAAAATAACGTTATTTATAACTGCAATGATAAAGCAAAATGTAAGCTGAAGCTTGTGATTGTTTCCTATTCATCTACTCATTTGATCGAGTGTGAGTACATGAACAGGAAACTGTCATCAGCTTCGGCTTGCGATTTTAAATAAGCTTAAATGCTCGATTCATAACTTCCATAAGCTGTAAATTTAAAAAGTTCGATTCCCAGTATTTTGTAAATTCTGGAGAGGTTTTTAAGATGTTAAAAAAATTCTCATATCTATTCTATTTCAGTTTAAACCAAGTAGTAGATTCTGATTTGGACAAGTGTATTCAAATATTGTTTGTAGATATTTTGCTGAAACATAAAGTTGTGGGTGGTTCAAGGAAAAAAGGTTCTGTTTGCAAAGAGTTTGGGCCAATGGGGGCTTTGTGTGTGGAGTTTGCATCCTCTTCCTGAGTCTTCATGGCTTCCTTCTAGATGATCCAGCTTCCTCCCTGGTTAACTGGTGTCTAAATTACCCGTAAATATGTCATCCCTGTGATGAGCCATCAGACTGTTGGGTTGCATTTTGTTGCTCACCCAGTGTCAGCCACGGCTGACTCCAGCACTGTGAAGGTGAAAAAGATAGACAGTTAAATAATGGATGTTGTTAAAACTCTTCCAGGAAATATACTTTGTTAGCTTTTTGGTTTGCATAAATATTTCTCTGTGTATAAACCTCTTATCATTTTATATGACAATTTCGATTTTATAGTACAGCAACAACAAAAAATATAAAAAAGCAAACCTCAGGCTAAAGATTGGGAAAGTAAATGCTTGATTTAGTGTTTTTGTGTTAGTGTTAGTTTTGCTTCTGCTTCTATCTGACTTCTACTTCAATACATGTCTAAGGGAAATATTGTGCTATTTCTCCACTATTGTTATCTGAAAAAATATGTTTGGGATTTTTTAGATATATTTTTTACATTTAAAACACTTACTGAACTTATACAATATCACACATTGTTATACACATTGTTAAGTCAAAACTTTTATCTGTCTTGTGTCTAGTTGGGGCTTCTTGTCCAAGTGGGTGACTTTTAACATGTTGATTAGCTGTCAGACTCACAATTTTACTGTTTGGTCATTGCTCAGTGCTCTCAAACACAATATTAGAGCTTTGTTTGAAGCAGCAGCAGACAGCAGCTCTCAGAAGAAAAGTTCTATAAACTTCCTGCACACCCGCTCAGCACCTACAGCAGAAAGACACAGTCACAGAGCTGATGAACAGAATGGAGTATTTAGATGCTAAAGAGACAGATATTAACTTGGTAGAGGCCTGTGACTGTATACAAATTGGCTATGCATCTCCACTCTTTCTCACTGTACAAAAATGAAGCTAAGTATCCCTGACACAGGAGCTGCCATCTTGCACTGGTGATGTTTTGGGGATCAGAAGCTGCACAATATGATTGTCAGATGGAGCGGCAGCAACGAGGTCCCACCTCATTTGCCTTTAATCATGTGACACCTTTTTTTCTAGCTTTTCAGAAAAAAAATGCTTGAGCAAACACCAGCATGATGAGAACTGCCTTAAATGACAGAAACCATCTTTACACTGATTTTATGGTTTGGATCATCTCCCATCTGCTAGCATGAATGGGCAATATTTATGACCTATGCTGCAGCCAGACACCAGAAGGGCCAGTCAGTTTTAGAGACCACAACAGAACAAACAAAGAGTATAGAGTGGACTTACATCAGAAACATGACTGTGTCGCTGCTGATTGTGCGTATAAGCAGCTGTAAGTTAGTTCAGTTTAACCTTGCGAGACAGCTGGATTTGCAGGATCATGTGATATTGTGATCTTATAATCCATTTAATAAGGCTTCAAATTATGTGTGTGTGACTGAGCCCCATGGTTCCAGTCAGCATCCTATGAGGAACCACCGGCAGCTGCAGGAGTTTTTCAGGTGTGGTGACTACCGAGAGAATATATGATATGTAGCACATGGATGTTATATGGTTTGTTAATGTAATTGGTTGAAGTTAGCACATGATACATGGTGAGAATTATGTCCTGGTGACATGTTCAGATAGGTTTAACTAAACAAGCCACCAGGCTTTGTGTGCAGCTCGCACTGGTTGAAAATGTCTTTTAGATTTTGTTTGAAGATCTCACTTTTTATGTTCCAGGCTTTACATGGCTCTATACCAGAGTACATCAGTCAACTCTTCACTTCTTACTGTCAGCACACTTTTATCCCCCTTTTCTCAGACCATGCAGACAGACTGTATGAGGATGTCATCACACAGCTCTGCCATGGCAACACTAGAATACATTTCTTTTTGGTGAATCAGCATTTGAACTCTTGTTCCTGCTCTTTTTAAAGATAGAACTTTTTTTCATACTCTAACCTTTTATAATGTTGTTGTTCATGTGGTGTTGTATATCTTTCTGGTTGTGCATTTCGCCTTAAACCGGGAATAAGTCTTTGCATGAACAGTGCCATTCCAATAAAATTCTTCTTCTTCTTTTTCTTCTTCTTCTTCTTCTTCTTCTTCTTCTTTACTATTATTATTATTATTATTATTGGAAGTAGTAGTAGTAGTAGTGCTACAATAGTTAACATTATATAAACACATCAGACACAGTATCACTTTTGTGATAAAGATGCTGTGATGTTCAGGACTTAAATGTTGTAAGGAGGCAGATATGACCCCCCAGAGTTTAACCCCACTGATAGTGACATAAATTTCTGCTTTATACTAATTACTTTTCAGTTCCTATTTTTTCTTTATTATTTGAATAGTGCTCATTCCTGGACATGTGCTATTTTTTTCTTGTTTCATTTTTGTCTGTCTTGTTTGCCTTCCATGTGGATTGTCTTCTCGGCCTCTCTGGTCCAGGCATGTTGGTTTATTTTGTTTGTTTAACTTCATAAAAAGAGTGAGCAGATTACGGCAACTTAATTCTTAAATAAGCTAGAGGAGTGATCCCAGATTTTCTTGATGCATTTTCTGTTATTATCCCAATGTTTGGAATAGGCCATGAGTGATTGTTTAGGTTAAACAAATAAATACAAATCGGTTGTTTATTGGTCAGTGGAGACGCCACAGTGGACCAGGGGGAGCCAGTCTATATTTGGCCCAAGGTACATTTGAAAATATAAAGCATAAAGTCCTATCATGAATTTTATATTGGCAGTTGGAGGAATGCAAATATGAAGGAAAGACATGATTATTTACAGTCTGTGTAATAAAGTGAGCCATACTGACAGCCAAACTTCATAATTGTGGAGTCAGTTTGGGATTAATTTACATTTTATGAGGAAGACAATGAAAGTGCGGAGCAAACACAGGTGGGGTGTATGTACATAAACTCCTACGTATGGCAAATGTGTCTGCAACTTAAAGAGTAGATGATGAACATTGTTTAAATTTAAATAACAGCTGAAGCATGGCTGTTGAACTTGTTCTCCAAATGAGGCTTAAAAAGAGAGCGAGTATCACAGGAAGGAGCTCTGCTGCTTTGATGTGACGAGCTGTTTGCTTAGGACCGAAACCAAAGAAAAGAGCATGCTTTAAGTGAATTTAATGAAACAGCAGTCAGCACAGATCTGGCATGTGTTAAAGAAATGAAATATTTCCCTTTGTCTGACTCATATTCACACATCTTTACCTTCACTTGTAAATAAAGTGTGTTCCAGTTGGCCTGACTCATTCCAGCTCTTGTTTCTCTGCCACAGGCAGGATCGACCACTCCACCTTCATTTGTCCAGATGCCAGGTGAGACTCTGCAAATTAAACACAACATCAAACAGCTTCACCTGTCAGCCTTTTCTTCCTGGTACACAAATCTGTCAACGCACTCTTACTCAGCACTCTGATTATTATCACACTTAAATAACCAATTAACATTTTGACTCAGTTGTCTGCACATTTTAAGAATTTGAGGTGTGTAAACAGCCTGGTTATGGGGATCTTTTTCTCTTTTTTTTTAATTGATCTTTGCAGGATCTCACATGCTGCCCAGCTACTACGGCATGAGGCGTCCTTTCATCTCAGACTCAGACTTCTGTCCGTCCACCAAGCAGTTCTCCCCTGATGTCTACTCGTCCACTCTGGCTGGTAAACCTCTGGGCTGCGAGTCCTCCACCATGACAAGCTACTCCTCCCTCATTGACAGCTACTACCCAGAGACCTTTGGTGATTACCGCAGCGCGGCTGCCTTCTCCAGTTCCGGAGGATCCTTCCTGCCCTCATCAGCCCTCTCATCCCTGCTGCCCCCTTTTGGTGGAGAGTCTTCACATTTATTCCTGGTAGGATGGAGTCCCTCAATGACAGACATCACAGAAGAGATCATCATTGGGAATTTAGTTAATTATAAATCCACCTAAAATCACTTAAAGGTGCTTTTTATTTTTCCCATGAAAATATTCTAGACCACATCCCAGTGGTATAGTATAAAACGTGAGAGAAGTATATGTGCTAAGAAGAAAAGGCCTCCATGACAGAAACCTGAGGATAAATGCTGGTGAAAGCAAAACATGCAAATACCTGAGATAAGTGTCAGCCTGTCCTGAGGGTCATCCTCTATTTACAACTCCATAAAGTTAAAAGTCCAAAGCAACCAACAGGTGGTCATATAAATATCTTAAGAGGTTTAAAATGCTGTCATCGTTCCTCCTTTTCATACTGGCCATTAAGGGATCCATTCATGATGAGCTCACTGTCTCAATTTGTGTGAAAATGTGCTCAAGCAATATGCTGGAAGCGGAAGATTCAGCCATCTGTGTTTTTTCAATCTTACATAGTTACAGTCTCTTTAGAACAAGAGTCTCTCCTGTAGCTGCTGTCCTTCCACTATCAACAGAGAAACACAGTCTGGGGAAACAGAGAGAGGAAATTTTATACCAATAAGGCCGTCACTTGATCTGTCTCACTCATATTGCGGAAGCTTAACATTAGCTTCACATTAACGCTTGAATACATTTTTCCACAGAACAAAACCGTTCCCATATCAGCAGTGAGTGTTCTTTAGGGAGGGATCCCTTCCTGTCCTGTATCACCTGACTGTTGATTTAAGATAAGCTTGAAAATGTGTTAATGTTTCCTTTGAACCTGCTGAGAAAGGCTACAGAAAAACTAAGTTTAAAAATGTCCATGCTTTACTCTCACTGTCTTCAGAAGGAGAATGAGTTTTGAAACATCAGGTGGTGCCCTTCTGAACTGCAGTTCTCCATCATTTGACTGCAGCTACAGTGAAACTCAACCCTCTACATCAGTTTACACATCAGCTGTAAATGTCTGAGAGGAAACAAAACACTTGTACATGTTTGAGAGGAAAGTGAAACCTCTTTGAGTTCAAGCTAATAGGATGGAAAATATCCGGTGTATTTTTTGGCTTCCTAAAGACGGCAGACTGTCAGCAATAGCATTTGACACACTCTCACTCTCAGCTTTGACTTAAGAGCATGCTGGTCTGAAGATCTCCTTAAGTGTTTATACATCACGAACATTATCAGCTAGGGCTTGGGAAATTTTGTTAGACCTTTTTCGTTTGAGATTTTAAAGGTTTATTCACAGTTATTGATTAGAGTTCATTTCTAAAGGGTTAATTCACTAAAACCGCAGCAAGTCTGAGAAAATAACCCTGATGATGTTGTCTTCATCATCAACATGTCTACTCAAACTAATTAGTTCTTCTAGCATATTACCATGCAGGTGATTCAGGTTTCTTTCCATTAGTTGTACAAAACTTTGTGTGTGTGTGTGTGAATGTTTTTTAAAAAATCAAGAAAAAAACAGCTATCAGTGTAGCTTTTTAATACTTTACACACTAAATAAATGTTTTACACACAATTATTAAGCTTTAAATTACATCAGGGTTGGTTTATTAGGAGGATATTCATCATAATATGAATACATAATTTTAGCTTGAACACTTTGAACTTATTAATGTTGTTAAAACAAACAAAGATTCATTGAGCTTCATTGTTTTGGGGTGGATGTAGATTTCTGTAAGACATAACAATAAAATACAACCCAGATGACATCAAGGCTAAACAAGAATACATACTGTCTTCTTTCTTTAATTAAAATAAAGCTGAATTATAATATGTAATCTGATATGTAAGCAATTGCTGAATTATAATATGTAATCTGATATGTAAGCAATTGCAGCATAATTGCCCTTTCTTGCCTTTTCCCAGACATTCTGGGAAACAGTGACTCTGGGAGTCGATGAGTTTCAGACTTGGATTGAGGGATAATACAGATGACATCACATCATTACAAAAGCCTTCCTGTTCTGATAGGAGCAGGCAGTGTGGCAGTATCTGAACTTCCTTCAGTCAGTGGAGGAACTGAATGACTGAATGATTTATCCTCTCCTCTCTTGTCTTCCTGCCTCAGAGAGACTCATGGGAGCAGTCAGTTCCGGAGTCCGTATCCCAGATGGAGTCTTTGTGTCCTGATAGCCTGGCCTCCGTCAACGTCCCGCCCTCCATGCCTAGCCCAGAACCCCAGGGGAGCCCCTCCCAGTACCGCTCGCCCAGCCGCAACTCCTCCATGAGCACCGGCACCAGCAGCCAGGCCTACACGCTGCACCCCCTGGAAGACGCCCACTACCACCCCTTGACGACCAGCAGCACCTACTCAGTCCCCTCCACCTCCTTCCCCTGTCCTTCCTACATGAGCAGCCCCGTCGGCGACCTGGTGTCCAAGATGGTGACAGAGGAGGCGGCCGACAGCAACGCCAGTCTGCCCCCAAACAGCGAGGCTCACTCCTGCTGGGCCAAAGAGGACGGAGTGAGCTCCTGGTCGCCGTACGAGATCAGGAGGGCCTACTGACCTGAGGAAGGACCTGAGGTTCACAATGAATAAGAAGGTGGAGCTTTCACAGACAAGCTAACAGTGACCTCAGCATGTACTTGACAGTATAGAGAGGAGTCACTCAGTCAAAGAGCTGTGAAGTGTTTTGTTGATGGGACCATTTTAATGTATTTACAAGTGCCCTTATTACAGCCTGACGTGCTGGGAAAATCCTGCCTATTTGAAAAATAAAAAAGTGTGGCTTTTTTCTTTGATTTATATGAAAGAGAGTAATCAGTATGGACTTGATCAGAGTGGATCAGAAAAACAAAAACACACCACAAGCTGTCAAACTGAAAAACAAGCAAAGATTTAGTGAAATGGTTCAGTCAGATAAAATGGAACTGTCACTCTCATGATGTTTATAATATGACACTTTGTGCTTATCATAAGAGGCTTTGTAAACATGTAGATGCTGAAGGCCCTTGAGCTTACAGGGTACTTGCACCCCCTGGAGGTACTTGCCAAAGGTCAGATTGTGAAAAAGCTCCACTGATCTGTACAGGACATACATCCACATGTTTGTGTTTAGGTGAAAATAAATTTACTTGTAGCATTTCAAAATGGTGTGAGGGCTGATCTTTAGTATACTTATTGCCAGAATAACCCACTGCACAGGATGAGGCTCCCGGTCTGACTCAGCTGTTACACCATAACGTCACACAATGAATACAGTTAGCATAAGAGCAGACAAGTGGCTGACATGTTGAACTGTATGAGGACAAACTTGATCATACCTAATAGTTTAAAGTAGACTAAATAATAAACATGTAAGGATCACTGTCTTTTATGAAAAATTACTGCAACAAAATTAACCTCCCTAGAACACATGGCATTAATCAACATGCTGAGCAATATCACTGCAAATGACCACATCTGGAACATGACAGGTGATGTTAATGAAGAGCTACTCCAGCTCATTGGATGGGGCTGTGGGGGCACAGCAGGCAATGAAAGGCTGAGAACCACAGGTTCATGGCATGGGTCTCTGTTCAGGGAGATTTTTTCTTCTTTTTTTTTTTTGAGATTGTTAGATATGATGTGGTACAGAGTTACATGTGTGTATATAATTAATATGAAAATGACACCAAAAAATAAAACCATTTTGAACTTACAAAGTCTGATGATATTATTTCCTCAGCTGTCTCATATCATCACTTATTGTGGCAGAGTGACATTAAACTATTCTTTGTTACAAAGGCTCAAGGAAAATCACCCCTATAGTGTTCAATAACAGCATTAACACAATATTAAATGGTTTATAACCCATATTGCTGGGTATATTGTAGTTGTAAATATATATTAAGACATTTTACTGTATAACAATATCAGTCAACAACCATACTATTTTCTAAATAAAATTCAAGCTGCCTTAAAAGACAGAACACTTTGTACAGCTCCTTTTAAACTGTTCTCAAAATGTGGGAAGAAGCGAGTCAGTTAATGCTTCATTCAGGTCTACATGTGTTATTAGATATTAATACCAATTAAAAGTATTGTGTGTCAGAGAATAAGTTAAATTAAAAATGCTTGATGATGTGATACAGTTTAATGAAGTAAATTCCAAATCTGGCATGTACACACTGGTTGGTGACAGTCAAATAGTGCTAAATCATATATAATCAAGTGTTTTATCAGGCTTTTATTAACTTTCCAGACACCAGTTATGAATGCTTAAGGAGGAGCAATAGTTTTTAACAAAGACATTAATAAACACTAGTACGCTTTAGTGTGTTGTTCATGATTTAATATCTGTTTTGATACACTGTTTATAAATGCTAAACATAGGGGTTAAATTAAAGTGTTATCCAAAGGGCTTTCAGATATACTTTATTCAAGTTTAATGGGTTTTTTATTGGCTTTTTTTTTCAAACAACCGAAAAAAATCTGATTGGTTTAGATTTTTTGTGGAATAGTATAAACAAATAACTGCATAAATATATATATATTTATCTGGAAACACTGCAAACGGTGCAAACACCGACTGAACAGGCTTTGCACTGTTTATCTTTTGGTAGGTGTTTGTGTATATGTATAAATACCATTTTGAAAAATATATTTGGCAAAAGAGATTTATTATTTAGTAAACAATAAACGTGCTTAAATGCTGGCCACTTCCAAACACAGAGACCGGAAGGCAAGACAGCCTAAAAGAAGTTCTGATTTCAAACCACTAGGTGGAGCCCCGACACCAGTGCTGCAACAGAAGAGGGGAAGCCGCTGCGCTGCAATGAGAGGGAGACAACTTCTAAATGTAATAAGAGCTCAGAGGACAGAGATTAAGTTTTTTTATGTGGGATCTGTAGTAAAGAGGAAACTTGAAAAAAAAACTCATGAACTTACAACGAGGTCTTTTAAATGGGCAAACATGAAACAAACATGAAATATTAGCCAAAATTTTCGCTTTTCTTATGGAGTAGGGATGCTGCCCTTGCCATCAGTACTGCTACTGCAACAAATATCATTAACCATACAGTATAATAAATTACAGTCATGATAATACAAATATTTTATAATTAACTTTTGAACAGTTTTAGTTTTGGTAATTTGCTCAAGATGTTTACAGCTGGCTAAATAAGATGCAATAAAATGTTTGTATTTTTCTATTTTCTATTTAATTTATGTGACTTAAAATGTGCGCCCCGCATTCTACAGCAAAAAAAAGATAGAGATTATTAAAAACTTGATTGGGATGATTATCATTTGGTCCTAATTTAAGATGTTTTTAAATATTAAAACACATCATCAAACTGTATATCTTCCGTTTTTTTATCTGTCTGGATTTTTTTTTTAATTAAAGCTTTTTAAACGATTATATTGTAAAAGCTGAGAGCTACGGGGTGCTCTTATGCAGGTGAGTGCTTGCAGCAGGTGAGTGCTTTCAGAGCACTTGCTGAGGGAGCTTCAGGCCTGCAGTGCCAAAGATGGCTACTGCCATGGCTTTGCCACGCCCACTTTTTTCCCACTTTTTTGTCTTTTTCTTTGAAATAAAGCTTAAAAATACATTTGAACATATTGTTTGTATGTAGAGTGGCCGCACTAAATGCGTGATTGCAGAAATATAGTGAATTGCGGTGTTAAAGTTGCGCACAAGAGGCACCTATGGCTGTAGTGCTTAATGAGGGGGTGTGATGCTCTGATATGGCAAAAGGAGGATAAAATTAATAAAAGTATGGTTTCTTTTTGGTCAAAGTGTAAAATACTATTATATTACATTAAAGTAGAGCTTTTACAATGTCTATGCGAAGTAATTTTTGTTGAAAAATCGATATAATTCTGTTGCCTCTGAATATTCAAATTGAAAGTAACGCGCAATCAAATCATTGTCAAATCATTGAGTTCTTGGGGTTTTAAATAGTAGGCATGGAGGGAGAAAATCTCAAACTAATATGTCCCTAGCTATATTACAATATTGTTGTATGCTCTGACCCTGCTATAGGACATTTGTGTTGAGATTTTTGGAGACTTTTGCACAAATTTCGTTCTTGGCCATTTTGCTGAGGCAGAAAAGGACGTTGTGGAGTCCCGCAGGTCTTCTCCAGGGAGCCTCTCTTCATCTCAGCCATCATGTCTGGTGAGTTTTTACTCTGATTTTCGTCTGGAAATGATTTTGTAACAATTTATCCTGCAAGAAAAGAGAAAAAAAGGAAAAGGAGAATGTTTAGTGGCAAATTTAAAATAACACCAGAGCTGAGTACAAAATGAGAGGGTTTTTTTCCTAGGGATGCTTATTTTATAACAATTTGATCCAGTATATAATATGACCGAGGTTAAAATTAAGCTTAATGTGATGAAACTTTGATCTTTAATGACACCTGTTTCCTGACTGATTGGTGAATGATGAGAGTTGTTGTTTTTTCCATTCGAAAGCCATATGTAGTTTTATCGACTTTTTAAAATTATTAGATCTTACATTTGAATGACCACGGGCTGCTGACATAAATGCAGATTATCATCCCAAAAGACATGTTGGTTTTAAACTTTAATTACTACTGGAACTAATATCTGAGCCGTAGCTTCTCTGCCCGGGCTGCTTGTGCGTAACAGGACGTTATGAGTAACCGTGTTTGAGTGGGATGTGTCTGCGCTGTAATTTTGTCCCTCTCTTTGCCACATTTAAGGCAAATCATGAAGTATCATTTAGCCGTATGAATATTTATCAGATGAGGTTTCGCAGCCGCTGCTTCGTCTCGGTATCAAATCGCTTTTTTTCCAAACGCCTCGCCACTCCCGTATGCATTAAAGTATGCCTTTAGGGCCGAAATTACGCACAACTATGCGAAACGTTCTTTCATGGTTCTTAATCAAACTTCACCTATAGAAAAAATACGGCCAGTTATTCCCTCCAAGCGCCATCGCATATCACTGTCACAGATCCGTGCTGGGGGCAGGAGTGATTTGAATAAAGTAGCCGAGATTGGTGTGAGACTCACGTTTGAATTATAAACAGCACAAGCCCGAAACTGCTCACGAAACTTACCACTAAACAACAACAATTTGATTAAACCGAATCTTAAACTGAACTGTAACTAAATGAGCGTCCACAGGTAACGTGGAGCTAAAGCGCGCACGAAGTAAACAGAGTTTTCGGGGGTAGTTTTGGTGCTGCTGTAACCGATGCAAACTATACTTTGTCGTCGAGTCTTATACACAACTGTAGCTCAAACAAAAAAACTCGATTCGTTTATCTAAAAAAGTTTAAGTGTTCCTTTATTTAAGTCAATTTAGAGACTCTTTGCGGATCTTTGTTCATGCGTTTTACGCGGTCGCCCCGAGCGCCTTTATTCAGCTTTATCAAACGATCTCACGTGTTTCCAAACTCTAGATCGATCGAGGTTTGGTATTTCAACATTTATTTTATCGCATATGCCTATATAAGCAGAAATATGTACTTACAGTAACGCATTGTGCGCCGCTTCCCTTTGTCCCTGGTCTGGGCGGGGTGGCTCGGATCACACACACAGGCTGCAGTGAAACACTATTGTGACGGCGTAAAAGGAAATGCTGAGCCGTGCGGTGCCGTAAAGGGGCAGCTCTGACCAGGAGCACCGGTGGCACTGCACACGGGACAAGCGGGCGACGGTAACCGGAGAAACACCGCGTGGCCTGAGCGCTAATAATGCACTTTTACGCATTGCAGATTCTGCAGAAAATACGAAACATTCAAGAACTGTTTAAAGTTCAAACTAAAGTTTGAGGATTGAAATGAAATGTAATATGTGTTACTAACTTTTTCCACCAGAAACAGTTCATTAAACAAGTGAACAGATTGTAGGTTTTGTGGGATAACATGTTACAGGCACAGACATGAAAGTCACAGTTTTGTGAAGTTAATTCAGCTTATTGTGGGGGGAAAATAACCATGATGTTTTTTTAATTATTTGAGGTAAGAAATCACACCGTGGTCTTCAACTCAGGGAGAAGGGGGAGGTGGGGGTGGACAGGACAAGAGTCACTGCTATTGTCTGCTCCGGGGAGGGTGTTTAGTAAACATGAGTGACATGCTGTTTTCTTCATGCAGTTAAGCCGAGGGTGTACCAGGGCGTCCGAGTGAAGACCACGGTCAAAGAGCTGCTGCAGAGGCACAGAGCCCGGGAGGCCAACAGTAAAAAAGTTAAAACGGTAACTTTCCCTCCCACTCTTCCCTCCCCCCTTTTTTCTCCCTCTCTCTTTTCAATATATCCTCATACTGTCACCCTGCCTCTCCACCCAAAGCAGAAGGGAAAAAACCCACTCTGAGCAAAACAATAAACTGTAAATGACTGACTAGCCCACCTTTCCAGTAAAAAAAAAAAAAAAAAAAAACATCCTGACCTTTTAAACAAAGCCGTTAAGCACGCACACACACACAAAACACAAACACACAAACAGACATATTTGCAAGGAAAAAAACACTGAATATTGGAAGACCTAAAAGTTTCAATCAAAATGTTCAAACAGGTTATTCATAATAATCTCTCTTTTCTACCTCCTCCTCCTCCTCTGAACAGATATCGCAGGCTTGCTTGGATCTTCAGGATCTCTGCGCGTCTACTTTTTCAAGTAAGCTTACCCAGCAGCAATAACCAAGTTTACTGTCTCATGTTAAATAAATTAATTAAAGGTATGAATCTACTGCAGCGATCAAATCCAATTTTACCCAATCCAGTGGGGCTTCACCTACATCTGCCACGTAAAATTTGACAATTTAACTGAAAATGTCTCTGCACTCTGCATTTATCTAAATTGCAAATCCAGCCACGACCACAACTATAAATCCCAGTGTTAGATAATCAGTTTTAAAATCCACACTGGTTGCAGCAAGTAAATTAAAGCTGACTTGTTGGATTAATGTCAAAGAAGAAAAGTTTAAAAAAAAAATAAAATAAACTGCGCCCCTCAATGGCATGAAACAACCTGCCCTAAACCCTTTCAAACCAGGAACAAAATACTCACATGCAAGCCTCAGCCATGACCAACTACTTAAAAAAGTCTACCTGGTATGTAATTGTTGTTAACTATTAACAGCTCCATTCTAAAAAAAGGCACGGTCCGTTCTTATAAACCAAGGCTACATTCAAATGTGTTGGCTGATGCTGTCATGACATCACTCTTTGAACTTATAGGCTTATTTAAATGTCTTCCTGTGGTCTGTTACCAAACAGAAACTGGAAGGTACATCGCTTTTTAAGGCGCTCCTTAAGAGATTTTTCTCCTTTGACCAACTCCTTTAATCTCTATGCAGCCAGATTGGGCCTAGGATGTATTAACTACTTTTAATTTTAAATGCGACAAGCCCTGTGTGGATCTGTTTTACAAGTTTTGGTACCAATCGGTATGTCAAGACATATTACAGCAATGCAATGCTTTAATTGTAGCCGTCGAAACGAGTTTTTCTTTTTTTCCGTTTTTCTATATTCTTATTTCAATTTTTTTATGCAACTCTGTTAGGTCGCTATGTGGACCCTCCTACTGCCATTCCCCAAGCCAACGCGAGCAGCTGCGGCGCGCGAGCCCTCCAGATGCGCGCTACCTCGCTCACTCTCCCTGACAGCTCGTGCAACATCCAGATGCAGGAGAGCACGTTCAGTGACATCCAGCAGCACTTCGGGGACATGATGTTGCCCAGCAACGGCTACAACGTCAACAACAACAACAACAACGGCTGCGGCGGCGGCGGGATCAGCTACAGCACCCCCCTGCCTCCACCTCCCACCCTCCCGCTGCCTCTGTGCCACGGACTCTCCTCTGACGCGGACTACTACGGCCACGGGAATGTAGGTTCCTCTCACTCGCACCAAACCAGTTCCGCGTAATAGTGTCTTAATGGTGAAATTGTGTGATCATTTATAAAAGCAGCAGTTAGAAGTATGACACCATCGTTATCTAGAGTTTTTCTGTGTGCCATAAAATCTATCATTCCAAGATTTTTGCAATAATATTTTAACTCATTGGCAACAACACTTTTAAAGATGATGCATTCCTGTTAAATGCCAGTAAATGTTCATGGAAGTGGTGCATCAAATTGTGGTCTCATAGTAATGAACATTAACACAGAAGATTTATAATTTTGGAATAGGGGTTTGGCACTGCTAAGCAGATAGGGCATGAATTTTAGTGTGTCATTATGTTTGTGTACCTGTAGTACATTTAAAGCTAATTCTGAAACAGAGCTAAGGAGCTCTATTGTTTTTATTGATAAGACCAACCAATGGGACCAATTTTGATGTCAATTACTTAAACACAAACACTAAAAGAAGTGCAGTCAGATATACATACCTTTGGATGAACTCTGTTATGTTAGTGGCTTAACGTGATTCATATTGAAAGATAAACAGAAACATCACCAGGCGTTCCTGATGAGCCTGTGATGATTTGATGTCCATCCAATGACACATTTGTCAGCTCTCGTTCAACACAATCCTCATCATCCATCCTGCCTCTCTTCTCCTTCAGGCTCCCTGCTCTCCATCAGATTCACTGAAACTCTGCAACCCCATGGATCATAACAGCTACTCCCCGCAGGACTCCTTCTCCTCTTCCTCTTCCTCCTGCTACAGCTCCCCCACCAGGATGGAGTCCAGCTACCACGGCTTCACCTCTGAGCACTTCCACTATCAGCACTGCAACCTCCAAGACTGTTACTGCCTGCCCCACTGTTGGCCAGGCCAGCAGGAGAGCTTCTCTGCCCCTGAATACGCACCTTACTACAACCCGACAGACTACCCGTATGTCTGTCCCATGGAAGAGAACTATTTTAAGAGGGATTTGCAGATGAGCTCTGAAATGTGTTACAATGTACTATGATAAGACCTTCAGCAGTATTGTTTTGACTTTTGACTGCACAAATGATTTTCCACAAGTACTCAGTGGAGCTGTTTGCTTGATGGTCTGCTTTGCATTTCAGTGTGTGCTATGACTGGCTTTTGATTTGGTGGAGTGAATATGATGAATGCTGAATGGATGGAAAGGCTCATATTTTTGTATCGATTGCTTTTTTTTACCACTAAGATCTATTTTCATACACATAACTTGTTTCTGTATTAAATAAAAACATGTTAATCTCACCAGCGTGCTTGAAATCATTGCTTTACATTGGCTGAAGTGCATTCAGTTCATCAGTGTCTGGTTCAGCTGGTTCACAGTTCAGTAAACTGCTTTATAGTTATAGTCCATGTTGCTCAATGTTAGGTCACCTTCATTTATCGTGCACCTATCACAGGAAACTGCACAAATGTGGGAGGAGAGTCAAAATAGTGTAAACAAGGCAGACTGATAACATGTTGGGGCTTAACTGTGTTCTAATGCAACGCTAAACTTAAGGAATCCTGAGATTTGACGTAACCTGCGGGGAGGAAGTTCAGAGTGGCAAAACAAGGCAGACTAGGTTCATAAAGAACAGGATTTTATTCAAGAGGTTACCTGTTAAAATCCTGTAGACATGATGAACTGAGTGCTAAATCTATGCAGCATGCATGGATAACTACATAATAATTATTATTTTGACTTTTATATCAGAATTTTTTTAATCAAAATATCCAAACCAAGAACTAACTGTTGCTAAGGGGCTAGCATGGGGGCGGACATGCTACAGAAACACACTGAAGCCCTCTACAGTTTATGTAACGAACACGTCTGTCTCGTTCTTTGAGCTGCTGGAAGTACTTGACCCGCTCGACTGTCTTGACTGGGATAAAGTGACAGTGGAGGCTCTTTGTCAATTTGGCCTGAAGCTCCTGAGGAAAGGATGAGTGAGCACAGTATAAATAGCTCTCTGAGTTCAGCCCTCAGCAGGCTGCTCTCCCTCTGTGGTGAGGACACTGAGGTCACGTCTGATGGAGGTATTTCTGAAGACCTGGTGGGTTTGTTGACATGGCTTCAATTTTATCCTAACACATATTCCACATGTTTTATTTTAAGGCTTTTTATGACTATGAAAAAAACTTGAAAAAAAAATTGAAAAGGAATTAGTGATCTGCACCAGTTTTAGAAGGCTCTAAAACAGCATTTTGACAGTGTTTCAGAAAATATATTTGAGCAAAAATGATAAACACAAGACTAGCATTTTTAAATACTCTTAGTGGGTTTCTGCAGGGGGTGGGGGTGGGGGTTAATATTCAGTTTGTTCATGGTTTACACAAGCAGTCATACAGATTATGTATCATGTCTCAAACTCAAACGTCTCTCTGGTATGCTTCCTCAGCACAAGATTCAAAGGTTTCATATTAGAGCCCTGCATGACCGAACAGGCCACAAGAAGCAGCTGAGGCAGCCGGTCTCCACCTCTCTGTTCCTGTAAATGATCATGCGGATCATGCAGATCATAGTTTCATGGTTACAAATTGGAGGAAAAAAACAAACACACAAACTTTAAGGTCCTCAGTTAATGAATGACTTTGAGGGAGAGACGCTGACATATCAGTTTGTTCTAATTTATGAATGACAGAAATGGATTAGTTACACAGGACACTACAGAGCTGAAGCACAGTCAAATATGAATGTATGTTCATCTATAACTGCATGTATGTTGCATTGTAGTGCATGCAATTGATGACTGGGTGACAAGTGTTCCTGTCCCCTTACTCTATTTCTGGCTCCTCTCTTTCTTCATCACTAAACTTGGGCTTATCATGGGATATAAATTCATGAGATCATTACTTTATACTGACTCAGAGCACAGGAACCATTAATAGGCTGCTAAAAAATCCCTGACTGTTAATAATTTAATAGTAAACGTTTCTTCACACAAAAGGAAATTTTGCTTGTGGAAAACACATAATATGATTACACATACACTCGCCTCCAGGCAATAAAGGGGACAAGTTGCTGCAGCAGACCTGAATCCCACCCTGTTAACTACAACAGTTGACTGTTAATGACTGAGCTGTTCATGTTATAATAGACCATGTGTGGTACCAGTCATTCAGTTTTTAAGGTAGCAGCACAGTGAAAATGTCCATCTCCAAAGTAAGAACTTTTTTTGACTTGATAGAATTTTGCTTTTAAGTTTGAATAAAGATGCGTAGAACTTAATGTATTTAATGGTTTCCAAAATGTTTTTTTCTGAATAAAATGATTTGTAGATTACTGAAATGTATCATTACCACTTTATGTGTCAAATATACATCCAACACTATAAGCATTATGTTAAACTATGGCCATGGTTAGCTACGGCCTCAGATTCAGATTCAGAAAACTTTATTTATCCCATAGAGGCAATTCAGTTTACAGCTCCCAGTTCACACAAAAGCACATCAATACAACAATCATTCACTGGCCATACAACTCTAATGCTCAATTGTCAGTAAATCAGCTGAGCTAATGGTTCCCCAGCAGCAATATCTTGTACATGGCTCATATGCAAAAATAAGTATTCAATCAAGGAAAATGAATAAATAGGATAAAAATAAATAAATAAATAAATAAATAAGTAAAGCAACAAGCACAAAAATACTCATCAAAATTGGCATTCATCAGCCTGATAACTGAAGGGATAAAAGAGTTTGAGTGGCGATTTGTCTTCCTCAGGGGTGCATAGTAGCGCCGCCCTGAGGGCATTAGCATCATCTCACCTGCTTATTGCTTATTTGAACATTTTTCCATAAAATCTTTAGTGGAGTATATTGTAGATAACTTTTGGATGTAAGTAAGTATTCTACCCAGGTCACAGTAAGTAAGTAATTGTGTAATGTGTTGCATAATAAATGTGATTATCACAAAGTGTGTACACCCTAGTTGAAAAAAAATAGTAATAAAATGTTGGAGTTTGACTGAGCTCTAATGAAATCACTGTTCCTTCATGCTCCATAACAGCTGCTTCCTGCATGAAGGTTAGGTAAGTCCACTTACTTAACCTTACTTAACAACTGACAATGTTTTGTCATGATCAGACTTTACTAACATCTGTTGGATTGCAGGATGTAAGGTATTTATTCCACATTGGCTGAATGCCCAACTTCATAATGTGAAGAAAAGTGAGAACATATTCATGTGTCTGTCCTGTACCCAGAGCCCACCAGAGCCTTCCACCTCCCTCCTCCCCCATCTGCAGTGGAGGTTTGATGTAGATGGCTGTTGCTTCACTTGACCACAGATCTGGCAAAGGGCGTGAACCCATTCTTGTGCATTAAGAGAATAGCAAATCACATCATAAGCCAGTCATTCGCTGCATGTTGTGACCTGGTTTGTAATTAGTTAGAGGAAAGCAGAGGAATTTGAAATGGAGACTGAAATGAATACTCTGGGTGTACTACAATCTGTAGCTTTTTGTTCTGCGTCTCCATTTCATCAAAACACTTAGATTACAGATTCCTTGCAGAGCTCATTCTCCCACTCCTGTTGTTTTAGAGATGTCAAAATTTTGTGTAAAGAAAGTGTCATCTTTCATCGATGATTCTGAGCGATGGTGATGTTTCTTAAATGAGGCCTCAGATACACATCACCTGCAGAGGTTTACTTTGGCGTGAAAACATGATCCTTTCTGGAGCTGAAACTCAAACATTACTGTCTTAACCTGATGGAGTGGAGCTTTATGTGGTCCCTTACCTAACCGCAGCCTCTTTTAACCTTATTTTTGCCTCTGAGCCTAACCGAAAGATGAATGTTTGAGCTGTAATCCCCCGCGAGGTACACTGTAAGCTGCTGCAGACAGACACATGGTCAGAGCTCCCAGGCATTTAAGTGAAAACCCCCCCGTTTACCTCCAGGGTCACTGCAGCAGCATTGTTAAGACTGGCAAGTGGTTCACGGGAGGGGATGTGTGTGTGTGGGGGTGTGTGTGTGTATGTGTGTGTTGACATGCTTCATCTCGTCGGGCGTCTCATAGCTTTAATAGCCTCTGATGAGAAAACAGAGAATTAGTGTCTCACACTGTTGAGCCTATTGTGAAGTATCAATTTACTGATCACAACAGTAAGCGTCTCCATCTCAGTGATCTCTCAGAACTGCAGGCTACTACACAAAGGATTAGTTAATGAAACCAAACCAAAATAGTGGAGTGCTTTTTGTGGGGTTTACAGTACCTGTCCTCTGTGAGAACAGGGTGAGAATGGGATAGTACATAAGTGATTTCAGACACTGGGAAGGTTCACTGAACTCTGTCTGTTCAAGTCTCCATCCAGATTTAGAGAATAATTTAACCATTGCTACAGAAATTCAGTGAAAGAAAAAATATATCAATGCATCTTTCAATTCACAATTGTAAAGCAGGTGAGTTTTAGTCCCAAAAAAAGTAACATGTTAGCGCTCTCTTTAATTCCACATTTTGAACTGGTGTCATCATTGCTTTGCATTATCATTTAACCATGTGTACTGGCTTGTAGTGATTGTGTAAGTCAGGCTGGAATTAGTCTGTTAATAGTTGCTTGGTTTAATAACAGCTTAGCTCACTTAATGCTGAGAGATCTTTAACATTGCAAAAGTAAAATTTACAATAAAATTAAAATAAAAAAGAAATTATATTTAAAATGTATACATTTGTCATTTATAAAAGTGGGAAAAAAACAGATTGCCCCCTCCTCTTAAAAGGTAAAACATCTAGTGCTGCATTAGGTCGCATTTATAGTTACAGTTTATTGTGTGCTTTTGTTGTGGATACAAGGAATACATCTCCAAGTGACTAAAGCAACATGATGTTACCATCTGGTCATGATATTTGGTCATAATTATAGTTTTGCCTCTGATGCACTCTGGCTTGTTTTTACACCATATCCAAGCATGTTTGGACCAACATGAGGCTGAGGGGAGCCAAACAGGGGATGCTGATGTTAAGAGGGCCGTGAGGGACAACAGAACCAAAACCAGCAAGCTCAGCAACCTCAATACAGCAGAGGCCAAGATACAGAAGAGGACTTTTTTTTCGCAAAGATTAAAAGGGGAACTAACTGAGCAAGAGGTTAGGAACATGAGAATTGTCAGACTGGCTTTAAGTCTTTGACATTCACAAAAAAAGAAGAGACAAAGGAGGATAGTGATGGAGAGGAGAAAAAAGGGTGACTGAGCAAGCTACTGGGTTTGGGATAATGTTTGAGTCAGACCGGCATAGTAACATCACATCAGGCGTAGATACAGAAGACATGGTTGGTGGAAGCTAAGACAGGAAAAAGAGTGATTAAGTGAGAGACCAGAGTAAATTTCTGACAGGCTTTCAGTTGTTGGCGAGAGCTTTGCCAAATGAAAGGCTGCAGACAGACCCTGAGTTGGACTTCTTTGCTGCTGGCATAATAAGCATCATTAGCTTGTTGCTAAGTTATGTGTGGCTGTTCTTAGTTGGGTGCAAAGCGTGAACATGATTCCTGTCACTTCATGGCCAGTATTCAAATAATGAATGAATGAATGAATGAATGAATACAGCAAGCAAGAGTTGTAAGCACATGCATTTGAAAGACTTGAAAAACTTGAAGACTAACTTAAACAAAAAAAACAACCTATCTTCAACTTTTAAGTTATAACAAGGGACTTGTCACCAGGTGAAGCTGCTGACACTGGGCCCCTGAGAGTCCAAGGCCCCGTGGCGACTGCCTGCCTTGGCTGGTTGGTAATCCTGTCTTAATCCAGCTCTGACAAAGTAAACAACTGATCAGCTATGCTTTTTTCTCTGGAAGTAAAACTGAAAATTAGAGCACCTACCTGACATTTTTGTAGTAATCATCTCTCAGAGAAAGTCTGTGTACAACTAAGTTTAGAAGTAAGACTGTCAGACCAAATTAGGTGTTGCTGCAAGTAGTGCAAGGTTGTGCATAGTGTAGTAGTGTCTTCACAGGGCCCATTAAATTGGATGTCAGGTTTCCAGAAGAGGACAGTCAAACAGTTTTTCAAACCTATATTAAACAGCAGGAGAAAAGAAGAAGCCTTTTCCTCGACTTCTCCACTCTGAAGTCAAAGAAATGCTGTGCCAACACTGTTTCATGACCACAGTTTTGCCACCATCAAAAATGAACTCAGAACTGCCCTTAGAGAACATGTTTTCATGTTTCACTCTGAAACTTGGCCAGGTGCTCTGGCTTAATACCATGATTCATTATCAGATAGATAGAGAGGTATGTGAAATATTTTCCTGCTGGTTCCTTATATCATTAAAATGCCAAGTTGAATCAAGGTTTAAAACTGTTTCTTCAGCTGTTAGAGATGCCAAGTCTTAACTAGGCCCTTTTATATTTCAGCATTGTAGAGACTTTCAGAGTATTCTGCCCAGGTCGCAGCCTGCCAAGTCTGAACAAATTAAACAAACAGAAAAACGGCAGGCAATCTAAAAGAGGGTCTTGTTTTCATTTCTGGCTGCACTTCACACCTTTCATTCCTGAAGCTGGATGCAGTGTGTCAAAGTAAAACGCTAAGGGATTGGTATGCTTATTTGTGTGTTTGTGAGTGTGTTTGTGTGTTTGTGTGTACATGTGTTTGTGTGTGTGTGACCTCTCCTCATGCTCCTGCTGAACGCTAGTGGAAATCCCCCTGCAGAGGCTTGGCAGCACCTGATCAGTGTGAGAAAACACCCACATTCAGCAAAGCTTTTCAATCAGCTTGTACCTGCTGGTTCTGATGTTTTGGCGTGCCAAACGAAGAGGACAATCCAATATTATGTCAGTTTTTTTTTCTCTTGAGTTTTTAGAGGTTAGATTTTGTCAACATTTTGAATATACATGTGAATGAGACAAATGAGGGTAGCATGGTTTTTAAAGCAGAAAAATGCTGAAAATGGAAAATATTAAAAGGATAAAGTTTAGCTTAAAACCGACAAGGTTGAGAAATCCCCTGGCTGAAATCATGATCATAATAAATAAAGCTTAAATTAATCTCCATGACAACTGTCATGAGTTGAAATTGTTTTGTCAAATTCCTGCAAAATGCATGAAAAAAATAGTTTTAATGAGGCAGCATTTAGTCATTTATATGGAGAGAATTCAGCATTCAGACATTTAGGTTAAGCTCTTAGATAAATTAACCAGTAACAGTGTTTTAAGGGTTAACTGTAGATGACACTCAGCTTGTAATACTTGTCTCAACAGTAGTGTTTCCTTCCAGTGAGCCGGCCACTCAAGATAATCCTCAGACCTTGTCGTGAGCAGCTTAATGTAAGAACTATTTTCTTTCTGCTAAATGACACCTACCCACAGTATCATCGCCCAGAGGGTGGCGTCCACTCATAGATAAAAGGTGATTGCTCTTCACAATGCAGGGTTGCAAGGTGTGCTAGCACAGTTTTTTCTGCAGTCAAGTGAGTAAAAAAGCACGGGTGGAATAAAAAAGACAATATCACTGGTTCTGCTGCTTCAGTTTTGACCATCATGACATGCAATGCTAAATTAACTGTGTTCTATTTTCACATAATTTGAGTAATTGTAGTTGGTAACAAAGTCAATACTATCCCTACATCCTGAAAACATTGTTATAAACTGACCTGACCATTGTCAGTAAGATCTGTGAAGACTTTTAACATATAGAGGGAAAATATAATAAAAATATAAAAATATAAAATATACAGTCTGCAGCATGAACCATGACACATTTTTCAGTTTAACTAGCTGCTCCACCGTGAGGATCCACCTGTTTTAATGAAATTACAGAGTACGGTACAATGTTTGATTGGAGGCTACACACAATGCTCCCAGTCACACTGGATGTTGTTTATGGTACAGTAACACTCTTCAAGCTGTACACCTTTATGAGACTCCTTTGAAGTTTTATGATCTGATTTATTAAGTCAAATCCTTTGTGTCTAGACTCGGCACTGCTTTTGTTCTTGTTAATATTTAAGCAACAGGATCGATGATTCTGATAATGATTTTTGATATGAAAACAATTTTTTATGACAATGTAGCGTTAAACCTTTGCAACCCAAAATAAAATGTTAGCATGCCTGAAGAGGAAGAAAAGGTAAATGATGAATCCAGTAAATAGCATCAGTCTGTATTTCGCAACAGCCGATACGTGAGCCCTTCAACTATGTGTGCTCATAACAGAGGGTGTTTCTTTATGAAGTAAATCAGAGGCTGTTTACATTCATTCATGTATTCGGCACAAAGGCCAACACACACCCAGGTGTGATAACAGAAACACTGGGCTTGCAAGTCACTCACTGTTCCAAGCTGCAAAAGTGACAGGAAATCCTATTTGCACATCAAACACACCATACACATGATAAAACTGTGTTTCTATTTGTAAAGTCGGTCAGTAAACACTGTTAAAAGTAATGGTTTTCAAATAACAAGCTGCAAAAACACTGAGAGTATCAAACAGTACTGAGCTCATACAAGTTTTTTTTTTTTTTTTTAGTGTCTGGTAGCTCTTTTTAGAAAAACAAACCCTCTGCCAAGGAAGTGATGCTTTTACTTCTCTGGTTTATTTATTTTGCTGGCTTAATCAGTGATGGCAGAGCAGATAGACAGAGGAACACTTCCATGAACATATGAGCATACAAACACTTGTGTTTCATAACATATACTGGCCAATCAGACTATCACCAGTGAAAGATTATCGGTCGTTATTTACCCAGAACATTCCTGGCACTACAGTTGATCTGCAATGCCTCTCTTACTGGACAACTGTAGATATATCTACATGAAAACCGTTGAAAAACATGCAATCATGTGAAAGATTCAGCATACAGACCTCCACCCTTTTTTATTTGTGGCCTGCTATCTTGATCTGTGGTGTTGGACTGTTTAAGTACAACCTATAACACAATAAGTGTATTCTGAGAGCTGAGCAGGGAGAACAGGCCTCGGCATGACTGCACCGGTTCCAGGACCACTCCTGCCTCCTGCAAAACACTTTTTTTCTTCACAGAAAAAAAAAGATACATCAGATGTGCAAATAACAAAGTATAATGACAGTAGACTTTTTAAAACCTTTTCTGTTCCAGCAGGGCACATTTTAAAGCCTCCTGGGTCTGTATGCTAAATCTATGAAGATAGCCAGCAGTCAGGTAGCTTAGCTTAACAAGGAAACTCTTAAGTCAGGGGAAACAGCAAGGCTTGATCTGAGCAGTAACAAAATCCATCAACCAGTACTCTTTCAGCTCACAATTACACAATAACTTATTGTTTGTCTTTTCCATACAGAACCCTGGCCAAGAAATTGTCTGCTCTTCCTCTTTGCTTGAGCTATTGTAAGGATTAAAGCCTCATTAAGTAAAAACTGGTATTTTGTTTGATTTGGTGCCCCCACAGTTTCTAACTGCATACCTCTGTCATAAATACAAATCCCTGGTTTCTGTAACAGTACTGTCAACTGTAAAGTTCATGCTAACCACAAACTAAACTCATCATAAGTCTTAAGTCTTGAAGTAAAAGTTTGCATAAGCATTGCACTCAACTTAGAACTGCAGCATGTTAAGCTAATGTAACCTGAACCAGAGACAACACTGACTGGCTAAAACTCTGTCTAAATGGGCCGAGTTAGATGACTTGACTTTGATCAAACCAAGCAAGGATACAACTTTGAAAACACAGCTAAATATCAAGCATGTGTAGCAACACATGACACATAACTTAGCAGCAATTTAATGTTACTTACTACTCCAACAGCAAGAGGGTCAAATCAATGTCTGCCTTGCAGCTTTTTATATAGAATATATATATTATATATTTTCAATAACTCAAAGCCAGTTCGATATTCGCTTGTTTTACTTGGTTTCTCTCCTTATCTCTTCTCCGTCAGTATCCTCTGTATCATAATCTCGGTCCCAATGTCCTCAGTGACCAACAGCTTGCAGTTCTTGTGTCCCAGCTTCTAGTTTGGCCCCTCTGTTTTTTATCCTCTGTCGTCAAAGTCCTCCTCTGCATCTTCGTCTTGGTCTTATCAGGACTGCTTAACCTGATAGCTTTGCTAGTCTCATTGGCTTACACGGTTGTAAACTTCACCGCACTCCCCACCAGCACTGTCCAATGGGTCCCCCTCAGCTCCTGTTGTGGTGCTGCTAAAATCAAACACTTCTTGGTGCCCCATGCAGTCAGCTAGCCACACATCTAACCAAGCTAGCTTCATTATCTGCAGTTACAGGCTACATGTTCCAGTTTGGGTTTTAGTTTGTAAGATAGGGGGCTGTAAATCGCTACTCAGGGTTTCAGACTATTTTTTATCCACTCCTTAAAGTTTAATAGTACAGACAAGATTGACACACAGAGTTACTTTCCAGAGGTGCCATTTATACACATACTTTAGTCTGTTCCATTTTGTGATTTCAAAGCAAAAAATGAAACCAAAAACTGTTATAAATAAGAGCTTTACAGAAATGATTAAACTTTTTTTCTGATTTCCAGCCTTCATGCTAAGCTAGGTTAACCAACCGCTGACTTCAGCTTAATATTTGGACAGATGAGAGTGATATATTTATCTTCTAAGATAAACTTCTCAGCAAAGTAAATAGGGGTATTTCCTAAAACATCAGATTGTTCTTGTTAATTCTAAAAACTGTCCTTTTCAGGACCCGATCTTACATTTCCAAAATATGAATTGCATTTTTAAAGTTGTTTTTGTTTTTACTGTAGGATAGACAAAAAGATAGGTGTTTCCTGCTAAAAGCCAGTTTGTTGGGGTGTCACTGCCTCTCTGTCACACACTTGCACACACAAACACACACATAGAGCAAGATATCTCTCTTGGCAAATAATGTGTGGGTTTTCCCCCTTCGTATCCTACAACCAATCTGACACTTTTATCTGACATGTGTGTTTACATTACCAGTGCATTTAAATGAAGCGTCGCCTGCAGCTGGTGCCACACAGCTTGGAAAAAGGACCAACACATCACTTATTACTCCTCAATTCTTGAAGTGCAACAAAGTGTGTGATATGATCTGATGAACAGCACAGTAGCTTAAGCATTTACATTCAGCCACTTAGGAAGGAAAAAAAGAAAATGTTAAACAAATTTTCTGATTGTGTCTTTTACATACTAAGATGCCTGGCTGAGTTACCAAATGATCAAAGTAGATAAACACTACAGGTCCAGTGCATAGAAATTGGGAATTATTTTGTGACTCATAACTTTGTTTGGGGTTGACATATGTCGTACAAAAACTAATTATTAATAAAGGCTCTCACAGGGATTCTGCCGTCACTTGATGACATGATGTAGGGGCCTTGTCTTAAAGGGGGCCCCATATCTTTAGCTTTCATTATTTCATCTGATTTTACATTTGCTGTATAAGGAACTTATTGCTAAATGAGGTTATATTTAATAAAATTCACACAGACAGCCTAATGATTGTAATACTATTCTATCAAAGGAATGCAATGCATTTGTTTTTTGACCCCAGAGCCTTTTGTCCCAGTAGGTGAAGCCATAGGGTCAGTATCAGCTGTTGAACTACTCAGGTGAGGTCAGGTTTACATATCCAACTAGTTTTAGAATTTTAATTTAAAAAAATGGAACTTACCTGATTTTCATGGAATTGTGAATGTTCAAATTACAGTTTTTCTGAGCACTTTGAGGAAGACACATTACAACTTAACTAAGATGAATACATACACAAACCTCTTTCTGACCTCAGCGGAATTTTAATGACATAATTATCCCACTGCATGATTCATCCAAGAAATGCTCATGCAGATGACAAAATGTCAGTGTTGAACACTCACAAAATGCATTCACTCACTGGGAGCATTAAAAAAGCCCAGATCATTCAACAAAGGCTCATTCAGGTAAAAGATATCTGACACAGGGTTTATAAGGAATGACTTAGAAATAAATTTACCCTGGAACAAAATGCATTCATTAAAAACTTCTTTACATAACTACCCCTTTATAAATTATTTTCTATAACTTTTTGTAACTGCAGTTTGCTTTCTAATCTATCAAATATTAAAAATAATTTATATTTTTAAAGAATTAAGTACAGCATGGATTCCCTGTATAAAGGGTAAGTTATTAGAAAATGATGCAAGTTGCCGAGCAGCATAAGAATGAATGTAAAGGAACTCTAATTGTGACAAATTGTGAAATGTGTATGCTCAGCCTACTTGGGGGGTAAAATTTCTTGGTACCTGGGGCATTCTTTTCCATGATAAGCTCTGGTACTTGCTCCATGTGTCACGTTTTTGCATGCCTTCAGAGGTGCGGCACAGGCATGTTTCTGCAACGACTCTTGGCCTGAAGATGAAGCCCTTTAAAGGGACTCTGATTCAACACAATTACTCTCATCAGACACTACAGCTCTGTCCCTTTCTGTAAGATTACAAACTGTTAGGCCACTATCTCTCTCTCTCTCTATATATATATATATATATGTGTGTGTGTGTGTGTGTGTATGTATACATACATACATACATACATACATACATACATACATATGTATGTATGTATGCATGCATATATATATATATATATAAATATGAAAGCAAACTCAGAAACATGCACTCTTGTAGTTCACGCAAACTCTCCTGCACAGTGCAATATGTGACATTTCAGCTGCACATGTCCATCATATTGATTTATTCTCCTAATATTGTCTCTGTTAACATCCAATGAAATGCCACCTCAACATTTAGGAAATGCCTGTTTTTCTCAATTCCCAGTAATTTCTTCATGTGAACTCAGAGCTGAAGTCGACCTACGCTGCTCACGTTCCCATCACATGAGAAGGCCTGGCATGTTTTTTTCCCTGTGATACGATCTCAGGTGTTTCCAGGTGTGGGATTTGATGGATGAGTTAAAGCACCTTTCAATATGACAGTTTCCCCTGGGGGGGAATCCCCTGAGACTCAGGAGCCTTCATTGCCAAAAGCAAGAATGAGCAGTTGTCATTAAGAACATGAAAGCTTTGGATTTCAGGATTTTAAACTACCTTGCATATTGTTGCTTAGGCAACATCCTGAAAAAAAGGTTAATAGGGCAGAAACTTTTCCTGAACTTTAAAATTGCACAATGCCGGTTAAATAGGAAGGAAGATAAATTTAAAAACTACAGTCAAAAATTACACTAAATTCAGAAAAGTTTAATACAAATATGCAACAAAATGGAACCATTTTCAATTTTTTTCCAAAATCATTTGTCTGGAGTATATTATCTTCATCCTATAAAACCTGAATTACAAAACTTTCTCAATAAATGCAATAATCTAACTGCTATCAGAGGAGAAGCTAGTTGTAGCTACTTATCCATATTTTTCAAGCTTAGTTTGACATTTGTCAAAAAGACCAGAGAAAAATGATCTACCTTTGGCTGCTATTTGCCATAAGAAAGAAATAATGAGCCTTCATGTTTTACCAAAGGAACTGGAAATCCAAGAGCCAAACTGCAGCCTACAGAAACTTTTTCACCACAAAACTTATATTCAAGCTGTTCCATCAAGCAAGCTCAGTTTTCCTCTTGTATATTCGACTCTGTTCTAGCCTATTTCAGTGTGCTAAAAAATGTGGACTAACATTAGTGAAGTAACATGATGATTCACATCAAATGCAGGACATTTGATATGGGATGGAAGTGATGGTATTAATCTAGACTGCTTTGTGTGTTTTGATGGGCAGGTGACTCTGCCAGTGAAGGCTGGAGGGATGGCTGGTGATGGAGTCCAGCTCCTCCTCTGGTTTGGTTTCAATCATCAGCTAGTAACAAGAAAACCAGCGGTGCAGGACACATGACAAGTCTACTATTTATTGAAACATTTATTTAATTTTCTAACTCAAGTAAACATATTAAGGTTACAAGAAGGACAGCACTTCACAACTGTGCTATCTCTCAAAGAATCCATGCAGGACAAAACGGAGTGTATTTCTTGTTTTTCTGTGACTTTTTTGCTGCAAAAAAACACAGCTCCCAAAATGAATTTAAAGAAAAAAATAGGCTTGAACAATATTAATATTTTACAGTCATGAAGAAACAGTTTGAAAACATTTTAAAAACCAAAAATGATCCTGACATTGATTCACCTACCAGAAATTTAAATCACAATGCAACACTTAGCATACAGCACAAGGTAATGACAAAGTGCAAAATCCTGGACATGTATATACATGTATAAAAACACAAATACAAATTAGGTAAAAGTAAAAAAAAATGATTTTGTTTTTTACAACTGAGGTCTTTATTGTTGTTGTTTTGACTATTACTCTTTTCAGTTATTAAAACAATTCACAGGTAAATTTGGAAATTCTCAAACAAGGCAACATCAAGATGTCAAATGAGAGCACAAATCAAAAGCTGGTCAAAAATGTTTTCCTGTATTTTTAAATTTCACTTTAAGCCCCCACCCCACCCCCATTAATGTATTGATTAACAGCTATAACTTCTCCTGCATGTATCCTTAAGTTGCAGCTGCTATACAAATAATACACATCTTTAATAATATTAACATGATTGTCACTGAAGAGGTTACAATTGTTGGCAAATACTGTACAATAATATGAACCTAAAATCTTAGATACAATGGATCAGGACCACAACATCACTGCCACAGTGACCATGCCCGCCGACAGAGGGGGACAAACGGGTCTGGTCCCGGGCCCAGGGTAGAGGGGGGGCCCAGAACTGGGCCCTCATTAAATTATGGAATAATTGTTTAAAATTTTTGAAAATAGGCCTATTTGTGGAAAAAAATATATAATATTTGAGTTACATAAAAGCTTTCTATTTGTTTTCTTCCTAATTGTCCTTGAAATAGTGGTCAAGAACCCCCCACCAAAATGTCCGGTCAACACAAGTCCGGTGCTCAGAAAAGAAAAGAAAAGAAAAGAGAAGAAGAGAAGAGAAGAGAAGGAGAAAATAGAGGCCTTAGAGATTTACTTTTATTTCAATAAATATTTTAAAAAGGTGGTGACGGTGAAGCTGGGACTAGTAAAGTCAACGTAGAGCAAGCTAAGAAAGAGCGCAGCTAGCGTTTAGCAGCCTTGTAGCGTAAGCTAACTGGCCAGCTGTAATGTTAACATCCATTAAGTATAAAAGCCTGACACAACACGTTATCTGTGACAGAAACAGCTGAGTTTGGTCTGTCAGAGAGGAGAGAGATCCAGCTGCAGGTGACAGAGAGAGTGATGTGTGAGGGGCTCGTTGCCCCGGAGCGGAGGGTCTGAGCCGGGCTACCGGTGAGAGAGAAGAGGGGGAGAGAGAATATCACGGTGGAGCAGGTGGGGCCCTAATTTTAGCGGCCAACAAAAATGACCGACTCTGACAGAGTGAACGTGGTACGTATGATGACAGGAGAGCAGGACAGAGGAGAGGAGGAGGAGAGCAAGAGGAAGAGCAAGGAAAAAGGAGGGGAGGGGCAGTTTCAAGTATAGCACAATCAGATATTATTTTCACAGCTACAATATAAAGACCCAGTTGGTGACCAACCAAAATCATTCTTTAACAGTGGCACCAAAAAGACAAAAAGAAAAAACATCTACTCTCTCCAGACAGACAAAGGCGCATAATTTCAGACATTTGGAATGAAGAGCGTGCTGCTGTATGAGTCTTTGCCATTCTCGCCGCCATCATCCTTTTGATCTTCCAGGAGTTTATCCAGGAGGCTTGCTGATTCTGGCTCTACCCCAGGATCTTCATCCAGAGACTGGCCTTGTGGTTCAGGATCCAGCTGGTGGTCGGAACGCTGGGGGAGGTCCAGTAACTGTGGCTGAGGATCTCCACCCTGAGCGTCCAGCTGAGGGATCATGGTGGTCAAAGACATAGACAGGGGCATATGGACCAGAGGTGACCCAGGCAGGGCTGCTGAGCCAGTGGCGAACTGGACCCCCGGGTTGGGCATGGTAGATATGGTGGTGAGGGGTTGGGCCCAGGGGAGGTAGGTCAACCCTGAATCTGAGAGCTCCATCTGAGGGAGGGAGGCTGGTGCTGGGGCCATTGGTATGGTCTGAAACAACAACAGTTATGAGTAAAATGGTTATTGTGATTGCAAAAGAACTACAACTACTGATGACACAAACATTTGCTCAAAGGTCTGCATCTTACATGTTCAACAAGCTCAACTGCTAAAATTATTTATGTCCTCATAGCCCTGGACTGAAAATATTCTCTGTTTTTCCTCAAATATGTCAGCAAAGGATCTTTTAAAGTAGATTCCATCTGGTCTGACCTGATCTCTACCTGCCCCACCAGTCCATGACATGACATTTTACCGGCTGGCTGGACCCCCATACAAAAGGGATGAGAACCCAGTGCTTTAGGTTCTGGTCATAAAGGTCATAAAGGGGCTCTAGTCTTTATGGTTAATAGTTATGTGATCTGTGTGTTTTAAAAAGTTAAACTCATATTCCACCCAAGTTTTATTTTGTTTTTTATTACTCATGTGTTGTTGACTTGAAAGCTGTGAGTTCAAAGCTGAAACAGCAGCTGTTGCCAGTCGGTATAATATATCATGTTTTGGCACTTAAAGAAAACTTGTCAGCATCGGAATCCATCGAAATTACTATGAGGTCGATCTGGAGACCTTCTGTTCCCTGTGAGTGAACTACCTCTTATCAACTTCAGCTTTCATTTGATACCAAAAAGCTAGACAGATTTTTTAGTGGAGTGTGACTTACTGAAAAAACTGAAAAGATCAGAAAACTGAACCACAGATTGGGTGACTATAGCCGGTCAGTTTTCTTTGTTTCCTCTTAGTCCATCCATTCTTCCTGTTCTTAGTATTACCATCCTTGAGAAGCTATGATGTGGACCCCAGGATTCTCTGTCTTATCTCACAAGTGATTAATCTGTGCATATCTTAAGCATGCTTTTGTTCACCAGTCCTACTCACCCCAAAGTTAGTGAGCAGTGGTGTGTGTGTGTAGGTCAGCATGGTGTAGCTGGGACACAGAGTCGGCATATACACATCGGCAGTGAGAGTTGGAGTAGTTGAGTAGGCTGGACGGTCCTGCTGGTTATAGTCAGTTGAAGACCAGGGTGCAGGTTGCAGGCCAACACTGCTTGTGGGGGGTGCAGCTTTCCATCCTCCATCACTGACTGCAATCGACTGCTCAGCTGAGGAGCCGCTGGCAACGTCAGAGGCAAAGATACCTGAATTTTAAAGAGAAGCTTGCATGAGTCTTAGAGATTGTTGGAGACATGTGCATCACTGACAGGAATCAGTTTGGTAAAGTCGTCCGGTAACTCTCAGATGCAGCTGTTATGAATGAACACGTTGGTTTACCTTGTGTGTATGATGACTCGCTGTTGTGTGCAACCACATCCTGAAAAAAACAGATAAAAACAATCAAAAAGATGAGTTAACATGTCAAAAACTTGAAATAGAACCATAATCACATCTTGCTGCCTTAAAACCAGTCACACTGTAATGTTTATATGCAAATACCTGGTATTTACACTTAAACTGATCAAGTCCAGGTGTGAGAAGCTGAGTCAAGATCATAATTGAGGTGTGTTTGTGTGTGTTGGAGGTTCACACACACACACACACACACACACACACAGTGTATTGTCAGTGTGTTCACACACAGGTATGGTCTTGAACCGTTTGGAGCAGAGACTTTTTTTTCAACAGTGAAACATTAAAACTTATCAAATATCAAAACATGTTTTGAACGTTTAGTTCTCTAGCACATCAGGAGAACATCCCAGCCAGCCTCACCCTCACCTGTTTGCATTCAGAACTGACAGATTCACACAGGATGCCATCTACATTGCCTTAACTCAGTCTTCACTAACACTGAGGGTAACAACTTCAATTCATCCCTAAACTTCATCTCATTACTCAGCACAATCTCCACCATAAAAATGACTGGAAATCTTGAAACTTCGGCTTGAGTAACACGATCTGCAACTGGATATTGAACCTTCTCACTAACAGACCCCAGACAATCTGGATTGGTGATCACTCTAGAGCTCAACACCCGAGCCCCTGCTATTTTGTGTTCAGCCCCTTGTGTTCATTCCTCCATGACTAAAACCCCCCAATGAGGAGAGAACTCAATCATGAACATTTCTAACAACAATGAGAGTTTTTCGTAGAGTTGAGCACACAAAAACCTACTGCTCAGCATCAACAAAACCAAGGAGCTGATTCTTGATTTTAGAAAAAAAGAGGAGAAAACTGTCCATTTCAGTTCAGCTGAGGTGCAGCATGTGACTATCATTAGTACACATTAACTGAGCATTGCTGATATCTATGAGGTGAGATTCAGAGCCTACAGGATACTAAAAACCATTACACAACCCAGCAGCGACCTGTTTGTCTTGCAACCATCTAAGGAGAGACACATGAGTATTCACTGCCTACCACCAAAGAAGAGCTTTTATTCCTAAATCTGTGAGACTCAATTCTTTTAGCATCTAACATTAAATATCAAGGCACAGATTTGCATATTGACACAGACATGTTTGTACCAATATTTTGGAAGGACAGGATTATACGTACCAATATCTGAGCACATCGACATAATGTGAAAATGGTTTTAGATGTGGTTTTAAACCACAGATGGTGCTGAAAACTAGGAGCTTTTTTTGTTGTTGTCTTGATTTTGTACAATCAGCTCCTCTTTGTTTGATAGGTTATCTCCTGTATTTAATGTACATACTGTCAGTGGTGGAAAAAATGCAGCATGAATGACTGGTACCTATAGCTGTCAGACAAATTAAGTCAAAGACAAGTGCCTCAAATTGTGCTTGTGTACATTACTTGAGTAAATGTTGTCAGATATATTCCGCCACCACCACGGTCCATTATGTGGGACATGTGCATATCAGTCTTGAAAGACAATATTCTGCCATGTAAAGAAATGTGTTTGCTCTGTCAGTCACTGGAAAAGTGAGTGCATAATAAACAGTGTCACAATACAGAATCTGTGGTGATAAAACGGTAGGACAGACTGAAAGGCAGCAGCGGCGGCAGTACTGACAGCTAGTGTCGGTGTTGGGGCGTTGTTTGACACGAGCAGCAGTGAGTAACTGCATCCTGCTGCCTGCTGTCAGCCAGCAAGGCATGTGCTGTCAAATGCCTGGGAGCCTGCAGAGGCACTGGGGAGCCGCTTAAGTGTTAAAGCTTTAAAAGCAGGTGGAGAGTTACAGGACTCTGTCATTACACCAGAAACATTACATTACTCACCACGGATAGACCTTAAAAAAAATTAGTCAGAGAACATTAAAATGTTTGAAAAGTTCAAGAACTTTGGAGCAGAAATTGATGCATTATGGAGAAGTTTAAAATGAAATGAAAAAACTACTTCAGTGTAGACTAAGGGTTCAGTTTAAATAAAACATCCGTAAACACAATGCCGATGGTTGGAAGGTAACTTTCAAGTGCTGGGTGTGTTTAATTGTAAACTGAGTGCTCTTTATCAGGTAATTTGTCAAGCACAAGGAAGCCAAAGCTCTCTGTTTGAACAATTATACATTCTGTCAAACTGCTAAGCTTCACAGCAGGCTCAGTGAATCTGCAAAAACAAGACCTGCCCTCGGTGAAACTGTCAGACTTTAAAGGGCCAGTCCCCCTCAAACAGGGTCTGTCACACACATCATATACTAGGATTTCCATGAGTGTTGAACCTATTATGAGGTGACAACAAGCCTCACTTCCAGCCTGCAAAACCAATATATCCTGTTTTAATAATTGTTTTTGTACACTTTTGCCTGTTTTTTATATGCTTCTTTTGTAGTGAGCACATGTGAGCGTACCATTCATTTTTTTCTATCCCACTCTTGCCAAGAAAGACTCCAAAAATGTTTATTTTTTAATCTAAAGGAAATGGCTTTCCCTTTACATGCTAGGATGAATGTAAACAAAGTATTATAGTGATTAAGTACATTGGATTAATTTAAAGACCTGGGGATTTCAACCTGAAGAATGAACCTGCAGACCTTCCAGGTCAAACATACACAGGAGAACTGAACCCAGGTGTAATCTAGGATTAAAGAAACCCTGAATTGTTAGCAATGTTAAAGAATCTTCCACATTCCATAAAAATGTTATCTCAGCGAAACATGAGTATTATTAACTAGATTTTGCAACCCACTGGAAGATAACATACAAGTGCAGAGCTTGGGTGTAATAAATAGCAAGGGGGAGGGATCTTTGGCGAGGCTGCAGTTATTTTGCATAGGGCTGTGTGCCCAGCCCTGGAGCCATGCAGGGAATGACTGTAACTGTCATGGAAAAACACCTGTATTATATAAGGAATAAAATCCCCTCTTTGCTCTGGGATAGGCCCTGGGTCCTGACTGCTCACATCCTGCTGACTGCAGGGGCCATTTCCTTTCAGCTCTTGGAAATGCCATCTATAATTTGATGAATAATGTTAAGGCTGGAAAAATTGCTCAGAGCAATCTCGGTCTGTCATGTTGTAACTTCTTCTTGACAGAGTTATTTAGAAAAAAAAACTATTTACAGTGTGCAACTGAGGGTTTAGCAATGTGCATTTCCTTTGATCTCTGCAATGAGCTCCCTGCTGCACAAAGCATGAAGATCATGGACTTTATTAATGTAAGTGACAACTGTGATGAGTGAAGGATGTCAGCCTGGAGATTGATGGGGATAAATCAGCAGAATGTAATAAAGGAAGCATTAGTAGAAATGCAACATGTTATTTAGTCATTATTCAGCTGTTCATCAAAAATAAAACTGACAAAAAAATTTGCATGTGTTTTTTACCGAAACTTCTACTAAACGTGCATCCCAAAGCAGTTTCTCAACTGGAGGTTTGATTAAAAAAGAAAAAAACCTAGCTTTCACTGAGAAGAAATGTTTGCAGCCTTGTCCTTTTTTTAATCAAATGCATGTAAAAGTGATTCTGATCCTTTGCTCCACTTTATGTGATTTCATAGACTCTATATTTTCTGTATATTTTAAGCAGTTTGTCTGAAAATCTTACAAAGTGAGGGTTTGAAGTATTTGATTAGTCAGACAGAATCACATTGAGCAATCATTGCTTCATACTGTAGATCTTATGCCTGTTGTTTGTTTAGTGATTATTGATACTGTGACAACGTTCCAGGAAAAAATGTGGTTTTGGTGTTTGCACTTTGCAAGTGATTTTCTTTGGAAATGGAAAAGGACCAACTCCACAAACCTCTGGAAAACTCTGATACATTTGTGTAAAATGTGTCAGTTTGATAAGAATTCACATTGATGTTCATGTCTACCTAAACTTCAATATTTACGTCATTATAAATGTAACAAGACTGAGAAACAAACTGTCATTCACAGTGCAAGATAAAAGTTAATGTAACATGTCACGGTGTCCTCACCGCAGTAGGGGGAGCTGTCTTGGTGCTGTGCGGCTCCTGACTTCTCTTCCTCCTCAGCAGCTCCTTTACCGGGTCTCTGACTCGAACACCTTGGTACGGTTTGGGCCTGGCCAGTGCTGATGGTGGCGCTAGAGAGGTCAGAGAGAGAGAAAGGGAGAGAGAGATGGATACACAGGACTTCAGCTCCCTTCACCTGTCTCTAAGCAGTCTGTGGGAGACATGATGAGTTCGCACAGCGTTCATGAGTTATGGCTCATTAGGCTCTCTGAGGTTCATGTGGTCTGAACACAGACACTGACAAAAACAAACAACAAAAATGATTTATTTATCTACGTGTCAATATCACAAGCTCTGAGTTCGAGCAGAGACTGACAATAATGTGAATCTCAGCAGTATATATTCAGCACAAACACATTTTAACACAATAAGAGGTACATCTCACACCATAATAAGCAGAAGTTTCTTTGTTACAGTAAACTCACTCAGAACTCAGGACATTAATTTTAACATATTTGTTTATTTCTCGTAACAGAGACTAAAATCATTAGAAATAACACTGGCCACACTATTATCTAATGTGATTGTTACATAGATTGAAAAAAATGGCGACTTCAGCCTTTACACATCTGTTATGGCAATAGAAAAAAAATTACAGAAGAACAAGACTGTCATTTCTTAGAAATAACAACAGAATGGATTAATAATCAATCAGTTAATAAAATAATACTGTTCAATGTGGCGTGCAGAGGATTTGTAAAAGAGTTTCACAGTCTGAGGTTAAAGTGGATCCTTTGGTGTGGTGGTACAGCAGCAGATTCATTTGCATCTCTTTGCGGACAGCAGCAGGGTGTAACAGGCTGTTGCTGGGGTGACTGATGTTTTTTAATGTCATTTGTATTTGGATGCAGGTACCTCACCTTACAGATATCACTGATGCTCCGTAAACAGGTATCAGTGATATTCACATGCCAGTGTGTGATGTTTCCAGTCAGAATACTCTCTATCATTCCTCTGTGAAAAATAACAAGAACTTGGCCCGGGAATGTTTGCTATCTTAAGTTTCCTGAAAAACAAATAAAGCCTCTCTGAGTGTACCAGGATGGAGGTGAGTGATGTCCATGACAGGTTTTGTAAATCTGACTCCAAAGAACCTTGGAACAATGAAAACATCCTCCAGCATGTTTCTTGTTAATCTGCTGACGGTAAGGGATGATGTTCTGTGGAAACTTACATCCTTACATCGTGACAGTACATTGAGCTTTTTGGACACTTTTTTGTGCTTTAAAACAGATGTGTGATTGACAGGGCAGGAAGGAATTACTACATACTCCAAATTATTTATGCATTTGTCTTTCTTTTACATCACTTTTTGTTGACACATTAATAAATCTGTTTAGACTTCTTATAATTGACAATCATTATCAACAATAAAGTGTGATTGAGGTGAGGACATAATTTCTTTTATTCCCTCATGACTCATAGACATACATAAGCATGAGCCAAAAAAGCTTGGAAAACACAGGTATGAATTTTCAAAACATTAAGATTGAAAGTTTGATATTGATCTTTGAAACAGCAGATAATAGAGTTCATAACTGAGTATATTAAGTGTCTTTTTGAGGGTTATGCAGTTTGCAGCAGATCAGAACTGATCAAATTACAGGTATTTTAATTTCTGTTTTTTTGACCACTAAAAGCCAAAGAATTTGGCTTTAAAGTTGAGCTTGAGTTAGAGGTACTCATCCTTATTAATGGTTACAGTTACTTATGTGTGTATGTGTGTGTATGCTGGATAAATCTTAAGTAAGGGTCCTTGTTTCAGCCCCTAATGTTATACATTGCTACCTCAGGCATGATGAGAGTGACGCCAAAGGAGTCAAGGCAGTAACTGGGAGCACATCAGACAGAGGGCCCCTCAGGACAAACTGCTAGGTCAGCTCAGCAGAAAACAGAAGGAAGAACAGGAGGGACAATGAAAGACACTGCTGAGACAGTCCGGCCCCCAGCAACAGGATGTAAGACACCGGCTGTGAAAGTGTAAACTGAAAGGCATAATGAAGTGTAAAGTGGCATCTGGACTGAAACCAGACTCAGAGTCCAGATGGGAAACTCAAAGGTGAGAATAAGATTTGCAGAATCCTGTTTGACTTCCAGCAGCAGACTGACAAAGTGCAAAGACAGAGGACAGCAGTGCTGCACTCACATGCAAAGATCAATATATGGATACATGCATGCCGAACAGTGAACACAGCAGCACCAGCAGGGTGGCTTGGCTGTTTATATAGACAATCTGACATAAACTGGAAGTAACCAGTTATTTCACCGGTTAGTCGGGCTCTTGTTTGTACTCAAACGCACACACACCTGGCAAAAAAGTCTGACTAAGAGCATGTTTTTAAAAACACACATCAAACACCTTGTATTCCTCTTTAACGAGCAGCTACATGCTGGATGTTTAGTAAAACACAGGACCAAGTACAGTTAGCACTGAGCACCAGAGACAGTGTGTGTTGACAGAGCTGCTACGCCAGCGTGCCTTTTGATCAACACTACAGATAACACAGTTTTCAAAAGACATGAGACTGAGTGAAACTCTGACCTGCCTCCAGAACATTACACAGCAAATCTGTAAAAAAAATAAATAGAATAAAAAACACAGAAATTTATTTTTCCAATATTCAGAGAGTTAGTTCAGGTCCTATATTTATATAATTGATTGGTTGCGATCATCTCTTGTTTCTGTTATTGACCCATAATAGCCATCTTCACCTATAATAGTTAGTAAAAAAAATCACACTGATCAGCAGCATTCCTCAAATTTTCCAACCTTTGCGGAAGTGGACCTGATTACGGGAAAATTGTAATTGCAAATCTTCTTGCAAGAAATCATAACACATCATTTTGGCCTCTAGCAACTGTGTTTTACAATGTAATGTTTTTGTAGATATTTAATACAATATGAGCTGATTAAAATTGGCAACATAAGAAAATGTAAATAACCACATATTATTAGAATATTGGGAGTTCTCTCACATCTGACACATAGTTATAATATTAAGTTGGTTGCATTAAAAGTTCATTATGGCACCAGCTGTTGTTTATTTTTATCTGTGAACCACTTTACTCATCGGAGGCACCATTTCATTTTCTTTCTTCAGGCAACAACAGCAGGATGCACCTATGCATGCACCTATTCATTTTCATTTGAATATTTCACATGTAACCATGAGGTTTCAAGGATCTGTGGAGTCACGCTGACGGAGACCTCAGGCTGCATGTTCTCCCCATGTGTCCAAATGTTTACAACCAGTGATATTCTGCAAGTATAAGCATGAGCAGAAATCTGATCTGACAGGCAGGGCTCCTTGTGAATAAACTCAGAGCAACAGTACTGTACACGTGATGCTGCAGACAAAGCCATCAGTCAGTATGGCCGGAGGCTACAAAGTCATTGAAAATAATTGCAATTTTCTTCACAATGGCAGAGCAGCACGCAGACAGATCTCTGCAGACAGAGAGTGATCTGCGCACGTGCGCCACAACAGCTCTCATGAATCCACAACCAGGAAAAAACAGCTGCATCAACAGTTTGATCAGTTTGATTTTAAGAGAAAGTACTTATGACACTGTATTCACCATATTGAATGATAGACTGTGTTCATTGTCTTTACAAGTACAAAATTCTATCCACCACTTTGGTCATATATCCATCCTTTTGGCACCACTGTGTAGTGGTCTGTATGAAAACAATGTTTAGCACTGTTGCCTCATAGTACGAAGGTCCTGGGCTCAGGGCCTTCCTCTGTGGAGTTTGCATGTGCTTCCCATGCTTCTGTAGGCTTCCTGTAGGTGCTCTAGTTTCCCCCACCACCAAAAACATGTACATATATGTACATATATGTAAATTCTCCCATCAGAGACCTTGACCACAGGGCTGGCTTAGAGCTGGAGTTGGTCCTGAGCGCCGTACGGCTGCCCACTGCTCATCACAGATGGGTTAAATGTAGAGAGCCATTTTCACTATGCTGTGCTCAGTTTGCACCTGTCCCTCCCTAAATGACTCAGTCATTAGAAAAACCATGTAATCATCTGAGAAACAGTCCAACAGTGAGCGAGTTTATACCTCGGAAAAGTGATCTTTATCATTCTGACTGTTGCCTGCCCTCCCATCATCCTTTACTTTCACTATTCACAGGGAAACAAGGAGATCTATAACCCCACTAATTTGTTCAACATCTCACCTATCAGTCATACGTAGCCATCATGTCTGTCTATACAAGTGTTACCAGATATACAACAATTATTGAAGTTTGTACAATAGTTTAGCCCTTTGTATACTGTATTGAACTTGGGAAACTTAGTCAACCAATGAAGGGCATCTGTGCTTAGTTGGCAAAGGCATAATTAATGATTTATTCTTACCATCATGTTCTTAGACTCAGACGTCCCATATCAGCAGGATTCAAACCTTCTTAATTTATTTCATCGGCTCAGATGTGAGACTGTAAGTTATGTTGCAAATTGGCTTGAAAACATCGAAACCATGGGCTGTTTTATCAAGTGGTTTTTTTATGAATTCTGTAGTTTATGGAGCTCTTTTGAAAAAATATTTGCATTTGTTCATTTAAGACTATTCGATATGTTTATATTGCCTTATTTTAGTCAGTAAAAATAAGCTAATTTTGCTTAATATTTCTTTTAGCTTCTCTGCTGAGATTAAGTGTTTTTTTCTTTGATTGTTTTTTGTTTTTGTTTGTTATTTGTTAAATATTTTACAAAAGTGTTGATTCAGTTTTGAATGATCTTAAATATTCACTAGAATGTTTCTTTGGGCCTAAAAATATCTGTTGCAAATTTCATATGAATTCACCTTAAGGAGCCATAACTGATTTAATGAGTCACTCACAGTTTCACTTTACTGGCCGAGTGTACTTAGACTTGCATGGCTTAATCTTTGAGACAAGCATATGCTACTGGCAGGTTCAACCAGGTATGTCAAAAGAAAAATGTTAACCTCGATATATTCTTTGGCACAGGTTAGTATAAATCCTATGAACTGCAATGTCAGTCTGTTTTTTTGACTACTTGTTTTTGGTAGCTACAGACATTTTGAACACATTAATATGTGCTGATTCAGAGTATCTGGATTTCAACATAAACGTGCCATGTGACTGACTAAGTAGAGGATTAAAAAGTCTGCACGTTCAGTGCTAAAGGCTGATTTCTGTAGGCTATATGCAGTAAATTATTCATATAACCTCTCATTACAAAAAATGCCACTGTTGTGTAGGTTCTGACTATAATTGCAGAGCCTCAGCAGTTTCTGGGAGATGTCTCCTCCAAAGCTGAAATGAAAATTGCACTCTTGTCATGATGACACACACATCAATCTTGAAGTCTCTCATTATATATTAAAGGGTCAAAAGTTCAGTAGTTTGAATGTGGCCTGTCACAAGCCATCTGCAGGTAACTATGGGGCCCTCTGGCATTTTAGTCCCTCTGTGGCCGAGCCGCAAGGCTGCATCGGATCTTTGAGGAAAAAAAATCAGTTCTTTAGTGGTGGTCAAAAAAACCCAAGCTCAGACTGCTATGAAGAGGAACGTTCCAGGTTGCTGAATGTAATGTTACAGGGTGTTTGGTGTGAGGAATAGTTTGAAAGCTCCACCAAACTTAAGAAAAACAAAACTTAATGTTTCAAACCTTGACATTTCTGGCATAGTGGTGTAGATTTAAGCCTACCTGTCTACAGCTTATATTAAGCCCTCATTCTTGTCAATTATGGTTTATGGTTTACAGCACCTTTTACCAAAAGTAGGTAAACAGGTCAAAGACTCATTCTTATGAGCTTGCTATTTGGCAAAATAGAATACTTTATAATGCTAATGTATTCATTTTCATTTTTCATTTCAATTCATTTTCCAAATTAAAGTAAAAAAAAGAACATTATTTTACACTATACTGGTCTATTCTGCTCAGATACATAGAAACTTGTATGTAAATGTTACATTAGTTGGTAAGGCACATCAAACACAACAAACCATGTTCCTTAGATTATTGCTAAGTGTATCCTTTTTTTCAATTTTTTGCGCTCACTTTTTAGTTTGTTGTGAAAATCCATTATTAGGTGGTGAGGTGGTGTGTGTTTGGGTCTCAGGGAGATAACAAATTTTGGCTCCAGATCTAAAGAAGGGTTGGAAGCCCCTGGTTTAGAGTGATAATATTACTACATTAAATTATAAAGTAATGTCATTGTCAAAAAAAATACACTTCAAATACAACAGAGTGCCACATGCTGCTGTCTGTTTTGGGACCACAGCAGCAGGAGAGAACACTTGCTTCTTGGAGCAACAGCTTCTGTTGGTACACTGATGGTGCCCTGACAGTGTCTAGTTTAGATTCCTATCTGCAGATTGATTTACCTCCATAGGTCACAGAGGCTTAGCCCTCTCTAGACTAACAGAGCCATGTGAGAATGTGTCATGCACAGACAAGTTCATGACAGCACAACTGACGCTGTGCTGGGCCCAGACTGTTACTGCTGATGCGCATGTCAACCACTCGTGGGGCATAATTTTACAAAAATGGCGACAGATTTGTTGCTCAGTTATTTGCACTTTACAAAACAATGCATCCTTAATTTCAGGTCAAATGTAGACAAAAGCAAACTCCTCATTTCTAGTCAGCGACCTTCTATTCTATCAACTAAAATTACAACTGTGGCTGGCAGATTTTATTGATTAGCTGAACTAGCTGACCAGCTGTCTTTTTCTTGTTTTCAATATTGACTGTGAAATTTATAACTATTCAATTGGCTACATGCATTGTGCTCAAATTAAGAGATACACACAATATACTACTGTATGTCTGAAAAGTCAAGAGTCAGATATGGCACTCTGTTTGGCATCTTAGCTCATAAAGCAACAGATAAATTTCATTCTTTTTTGGAATTATTTTTAAAAAGCATACTATGTATCACAAACCTATATTGTAAAATAGTGACCAACTAATGTGTTTCCTACACAAAAGGTTGTATTTAACAACAAGTTGAGGTGTATATGTTCCCAGTACAGCTGTTTTAAAGCGGATGACTGACTCCGGCATGATATGTGTCATGCAACCATCACACAGTATTATGAACATGTCAGTAACATTAGACTGTGATATAGTAGCATTTAGGACCTGTTAATACAGTGGTATCATTATATACACTACAACTTCTATCAAGAACCAGGCCCACAAGTATAGGTCATCAATATAAATCTTTTACTGCTGTAGCTGGCAAGCTAGTTAGCTGAAATGCTAATGAGCTTATAGTTTAAGTTACAACAACCTTTCGGGAAGGGGTTTGGTAAATGTCAAATACTTTGACTCAATCCAATCCCAAAAACTTACTCAGTCTCTGTCCTGCAAAGAAGCTATTTGGAACTCTACAAGATATTCATTTATCTCAGTTTCCTTGGAACTGGAAAGTGTGAAACAGGAATTTCACGAATTTTAATCCAGAACAAGAACTGACTTACTAAAAAAAAGGGCTGGTTTGCCAATCTCTTATTCATCCATTGTGGAAAAAGGAGAGCAACTGTAGTGTTGCGGGAGGTTGGGGAGTACATTTGTCACACAGCCAACAGTAACAAAGTTTCCTAGCAAAGAACTGAAGGAGTGTGAGAAGTGAGCTGCAAACAGGAGTGTGTGCTTATCACGGCAACAGTATTATGATGTACTCACATACATTCAAGCCATTAATAAAACTGAGGAGTTCTGCCAAGATGCTGACAAGTAACTATATATTTTGTTCATCCAGGTTGGATGTTTGATTAGCCCCAAGGTAAGAAAATGTATTGAGACTCAAGTATTGAGGCCTAAGTTTGTTTGTTTTTTTTAGCAGAGGAGTAAGACAGCTCTAGATTTGCTTTTCCTCATCAGAGATAAGGTATTTTACTGAGACTGATAGTTGCTGCTAAAAACACACACAAAAAAATTGCAGATGAGATGCTGTTGTCTTGTATCTCTTTCTGTTTTTAAACAACCACACATGAACACACACAGACAGACAAACAATCCCTGTGGCACATGAGCAGAGACTCAACCAACAAAAAAGAGGAAGCCCCACAGCTGTGCAGTATTTTTCTGTGGAAGGCATGCTGCCATTTTGCATATCAAGATTACAGGCTCATAGCAACTCACAGCAAACTTCCAAAAG
>JAPZDV010000024.1:2937214-2989558 GCA_029814665.1 Acanthurus lineatus
TTATTATTATTATTATTATTATTATTATTGTTGTTGTTGTTGTTGTTGTTGTTGTTGTTGTTGTTGTTGTTGTTGTTTTCATCAGCAGGAGCTAAGACTCCCATCCTTCTGTTCTGTAGTTCAGCTCTACTGGATAAAATGCAGGTTTAAGAGCTCAGACAGAGTTTAATTAACGGTATACTTAGATTAAGAAAACCAGAAGAAAAGACAGAAAGAAGAAAAGAAACTGCTACTGGTAAATTAATTTACTTTTTTGAGAAATCTGAGCCCTCTGTGCGACAAGAAGATTACTACCAGATGAGCTGAAAGTAGCTCCTATCTTTTAAACAGGTTAAACATAAATGATGGAACTGAGCCCATCCATTTTACAATGTTTTAAAGTAGACGGAAGCTGATTTAAAAATAAACACCATTAAACACCAAAAACGATCACATTTGTTTCATCTTCACTTAAAAGAAGGCTCATACAACTGTGCATATGCTGCAGACATACAAGCACAGTGATGGGACTTCGGTTCTCATAACTAAACACAAGGTAAACCAGTAATGTATAAAAGTAACAGTCATAATTATCTTATGTTTATTGTTTTTGTGGTATCTTGAGTCTAGTGTTTGTATTTAATATCCCAATATTTCCAACAGGCCTCTGAAGACTTTAATTGTTTCAAAATTGACCTGATCGAATGCTTCTGTGAGGAAAAGCTTCTGTCTAACATGTGGGCACAATTCATGTTAAGTTTAATTAATGATCTAGGTCGGACATTATCTTATTCTAGGAGGGAGGAATACATGGAGTGAGTGTCCCAACCGGACAACTATGAATATAACATAAAGTCATAGTAAATCACTGGTGGGTAAGTATTGTATTCTCATTTTATCCACCAGTACGGCAAATACTTAAGACCATTTTTTTATAGAAATTTTGTAGAAAGACTTGTTATCACAGGTAGAACAAAGGTTTACTAATAACACTGATATCTGTGATCAGTATAAAGCATCCCGATGAGTCATGATGGTGAGTCGGTATCCAGAACACCAGAAACCTGAAACTAGGGCAACTACTTGGAATTCAGCAACTATTAACTGTACCGTTCACACCCCGACCTCTCCTATTGTGATACGTCAAACTGCCTTTAGCCAAAATGCCAGCGGTAAACATTGCTTTGAAGGTCTTTTATTTTAGGAAAGAAAATAACACGAATCTATGTCATGTCCTCTGTTACACTGTGACACTGAACACACTGAGGGTTATTTCATTATTGCTAGTATAAAGCTTCATTTTAGGTCCATGAAACAAAAGTATTGGAAAGATGTTTTTTTAGTCTGACACAAAGGTTTGCTAACTGCTATTGTTACTGGTCATTTCGCTTCACATGAAAAAAACATACAAGTTTGATACACATATTAAATATTTCTTATTGTTGTAGATCCGTTTCCAAACCTTTTTGGCTCATGGCTCCTTAAAACAACATTGTGTCATTTTTTTTTAATTTTTAGATGTGAGTTGCTATGAAATGACTTATTAACAATTCCATTAACAAGACAAACTCATGCAGAGTTGTGCATCAGAATTTTTCTTTTTTCTCCTAACTTCACTAATCAGTTAATTATCCTTATATCTAAATTGTGAGCCTGAGGGGGGGTCTGACCCCCGGGTGAGGAACCACTGAACTGGACCCCCTGACTTTACCTGGTTCTATGTCAACAAGCTACAACAGTAATATGCTAGTCAGTAAAAGCAACATGCTGCTGCATCAGTATATATGCGGCATTTTTCTGCAAAATGAGTACTTTTACTTTTTGGTACTTTAAGCATATTCTGCTGATAAGAAATCTGTACTTTCACCATCGTAGGAATCCATCGAGAAAGTGGATCGCATCGTTCCAGTTGACAGGTCTCTACACTGGCTTCCTGTTTTCAGAGAACAGATTTCAAAATGCTACTGCACTAAATGGTTTAGGGCCAGAACACATCACTGATCTTCTGTAAAGAGATCCAGACCCCTCAGATCATGTAGGACAGGTTTACTTTGTGCCCTAGAACTAAACATGATGAAGCAGCATTTAGTGTCTATGTACAACATATTTTGAACAAACTCCAGAAAAAACTGCAGGTCTGCTGAAACTCTCGATACTTCTAGAACAAGACTGAAGACTTTTCTGTTTGCTGTTGCCTTTTATTAAGTTATTATTTCTTTGCAACGCTGTAACTTTTATTATAGAGATTTAATTTATTTGGTTTTAGCTGTTTTAATTTCCTTTTCTCCTGTTTTTGAATGAGTGCTTTTAAAAATGTTTGCTTAAATTTTATTGATTGCTTCTTTTGCACTTTTATGCTTAATGCAAAGATCTTTGAGTTGCCTTGTTGCTAATTGTGCTATATAAATGAAATTGCCTTGCCTTGCAATGGAGTAATTTATTAGTACTTTTATTTAATCACTGCTTCAAAACTTCTTCTGAGCTCATGTATCCTACATTCAGTTAAATCAAGAATTCCACTTAAAGGTGCTGTATGAAACATTTTTGACTACAATCACAATACATTTCTTATTTATAGGTCATATTAGTACTTTGGTCTGAATGTGAAGGTTGATGTCCAGTTTAAAGTAGGAGGTGCAAGAGTGTATGCCAGTGTAATGAAAGTTGACTGATGGAGATGAAACTGGTCCAACACCTGGAGCTGGACTAAGGCCACTCAGGACTGGGTGAAAACAAATAATCTAAACCACTGCTACATAAGAACTGTACATCAGAAACACAGTACTCTATGTTCTGACCCATTTATTAAGATTGGTTCAAAGATTTTTAACTTGTTTTAGGAAATTGTGCTGTAGTTGGTACTAAAAATCAGTTACATCTAATATCTAAAAAAAAGAGGAATTTATTATTTCAAACAGAAACAAGGGTTCCAAGAGTAAAAAAAGAAAAAAAAGCCTTCACCAATTATTTTTGCAACACTGACTCAACATATGTCCTCCCCTCCAAGTGACTTTACTGTTACGTTAATCCTGCTTTTAAATGTTACGATTTCATGTTAGTTTTAATGTGCGTTTTGTGTATTCAGTTTGTCAGGTACTGCAGGCAGAATGCAAAGTATGTAAGTTATGATAAGTGCTCTTCTTTCCTCAACCAAATTCATCCAGCAAAGGAGAAATATGAATCTCTGTAAACAAAATTTTAACATATTTTTGGTTCCTTCTCAAATACGCTCACCGAACTCAGTCTCTGGAGCTTGCTGGCTGAGGCACAAACATTTGTGTATTGCCATAAACAAAAGGTGACAAAGTACAACGGAACCTTGATTTATTGCACTGAAAGAAGTACTGAACTCTGCTCCCACATTCACAGCATACATCTGAGCAAAATACAGCCAGTTTGGAGACATGTCTGCCCAAGTCAGCTCTGATGAAGCAGTCATTTCAACAAAGTGTGGGGTGCTCTCTCACAGTGTCAAAGTAAACTCCTCTCTGCCGTTGCTCCCTTTCAACAGACGTAAACTTATTTACACAAAGTCCTGGCACTTTGTACTACAGCCACAAGGCATGTGCTCTGCAAAAGTAGAAGTTTTGACACAGTGGGAGAACCAGTCAGGTGAAAACTGCACTTCAGTAGAAGACTGCCTGTGCCACATCTGCCAGGAAGTGAAGATCAGCATTATTTACCACTGATGTCCCATTTCTCTCACTGACTGTGGCATTTGTGCACACAAGCAGTGCCTCAAACTCCTTCTCCTCCTAATTTACACTGTGCATTGTCCCCTCCAACCTACTGGAGTTCTGTGGTTACCTCCTCTTTAGGCTCTCTAGGAGAAACTAACAAGGCTTCATTCCCCCTTCCTCCCTTGTCCATACAAAGTTGCGTTGCATATTTCTTTAAACAGAGCTTTCTAAACTGCATAAAAATTTAGTAAAATAAAGCGTCACAGATCTTGTTGAAGTTGCACTTAACCAGATGAAAATAACCTATTTCTAGAAAACCCTGTTTTCTGCTTATAAGAGATGCCACATTGGCCCACAAAAGACGCTGCAGCACTCTCACTGTGTTCCAACAGAACAGCAGATTTTCATGATATATTTACCATGGCCTAAAGACTCACAATATAAATCGCATCTCTAGAATTTAGTTTTTAATGCAAGCAGTAAAATCCTCTTTAACTTTGTGTATTGTGATGTTTAGGTTTTTTTGTAGTTTTTTTCGGCAGGATCAAACACATTTAAAAGTCAAAGCAACTTAGTTAAATAAACTTCACTGTCCAATCAATTTTTATGCTTTTCAAACTCATATTTAAGAACAGATTTAAAATCCTTTAATGTCCTGCAGTTAACCTGCCTTTGAGGGACTTTTCTAGTGTTACATTAGTGCTCTCTGGTTGTTCAGTAAACCTCAGGAAAAGCATCGTCTCACCTCAGCCACCGTACCTTTTCTTCTTTTTTCTCCATGTGCAGTCAGGTCACTCTCTGCTTCCAGTGATGTGGGACAACATCACATCTTGTTTTGGTTGGTTTTAGTCAGTATATGATAAATCCAGCTCTAAGCATACAAGTCCACTTACATTCTAAAATGTACCAAAATGTCAAAAGTAGGCTGGGAGACCAGTTTGATTTGAGGAAACTACTGAAAATTAAACAAAGATTTAGAAATTGTGGGTTCTTGTTTAAATATATCCATATTAATCGTATTAATCACATGTACTGTATGTGAAAGAAGTCACACATATGGACAAACCCTTAGATTGTTAACACTGCAGTTTTTAGATAAATTATTTTGTTTTTTCTGGACAACTCCTCTGCTTTGATTTACTCTCTCTGCTCTCGTCTACCTTGTTTTCAGATGCCGACTGATGCAGCCAGCCGTTTTAAACAACAAGCTATAAAGCTGTCTTCATGCTCATGTGAGACACCACAGCTCAGGTGAGATGGCACACGAGGGAGGAGCAAACCTAGAGGTGTTTATGATCAACACACAACCCGTTGAAGTTTTGTTCAAATGCCAGGTGACATACAGACATAACACTGTAAAGAGGCAAGAGATCAAAGAGTTTTACCGGAACAATATCTGACGTCAGACATTCTAAAAGTCTGGAAAAACAAAAAAATCCTTCAAACTCATCTTGAAATGAGAAGCCCTTCACTTGCTGAATGGGTGCCTTGCTTTGCCTAGCTTACATGCTCTGCACAAAAGCATGCTCCCGTCGTGGGGACACTGTGTTTAGCAAAACAAAGCTCAGTAATCCCACTGTTTGCAACCTGCCCAGCCTCAAACAGGAGACAGACAGAGTTAGTGGATAGCTAACCCTGTGGATTATTGAGCGACTAAAAAGCTCAATATGCTATACAAGCACTGTGCAGTGTCTGAGGAAAACTATGCTTTTGTCATCTGCGGTGTGTGTGTGAGTTTGTAAAAAGCAGTCAAATCAACCGTCGTAGGGATAAGATGTTTATATAATGTTTCAATTTGTTTTCATCACTCCTGAGTGGCCAAGAAAAGTAAATAAATGCAAGTTACAAGCTACCTTGATTGTTTTTTGCCTTTTAGTTCAGCATCACTTTGTGGTGTAGGAGCTGTACCAGCTCCAACAGCCAAAATTATACAGCTCATAATGATTCAGCTAGAAAAAAAAAATTGATGCCTTGCGCCTCCCCCTCCTGGACACCTTCAACACCCACCTCACCAGCAAAGCACCCAGCATTATGAGTGCTGAGTGCTTGATACCTTCAGCACCTTCTGTCATCTGAAGAAGGAACTGGAGCCTCCATACGACCTCCACCAGACCGAGAAACAGCTTTGTGCACCAAGTGCTGAACTTTCTCCCCTTTTTTCCATCTCTCCCCTTAGTTCCCAAAGTCTGGACTTCAATCTCTGTCCCAATCTGTCTCCCATTATCACACACTCTTTATAATGACACACACACATTTACAACCAGCACCAGCTTTGTATAAAAAGAATGTTGATACAACTTTGATATGTGCTTTTTGCACTATGAACCATTTATTTTCTTTTTTTAAATTACTTTATGTGTATATTTGTACAAACTGCTGTCAGACATTGTTTTTCACATTTCCACATTTCAAGTTGTCTTTTCTTTTCTTCATTGTCATCCATTTGTACTATTATACAGTATATTTGTTTTGTCCTGTTTTTCATACTTCTATTTTTGCATTATGTGGAACTGGAAGAAACACTTGGATTTCTGTATGTCCATACACATACATATAGTACATATAGTGAAATTCACCACAAATTTGACCTGACTTGACTTTGACTGGCGGTACAAAAGCTTCCCAGTGGCCAACAGTAATGCTGTAGTTTCCACAAAACTCAATGCCTCCAAGCCAGATATCCAACATCACTAATAATTACACATTATATTTTTAGTCCCCTGTAGACAGACATTGATTTTTTTTCCTGTTCCAACCCTCGAATCCTCTGTCATTTGAAAAAAAAAAACCACAGGTTTAAAATTTTAACACAATATCAACTCTCCTTAAAAATAATCAAATGGAAGCTGGTTCTTAAATTTGAGTGTAGCTGACATAAATGTTGAGATAAATTAGATTTGACATTTTATTTAGAGCTATATTCCGTCCAGTTTTTATCATATCACACAACTCTGCCTCTTCATCAGCTGTAGAATATTGAAGACAAAGAAAGGATCTCAGCTGACCTCTTCTCTCTCTCTGTTTATCAGCTCTTCACTCCTTTCCTCAAATCTCTTTAACGTGAGAGAGCAGTGGCAGTTAGGTTGGAGAATGAACAAAAAACTTTTGGGAAGCACCCAAGTGTTTAAACGGCACATGAAAATACATGAAAAAGCATTCATGAAATGCCTACAGGTTGAATCTGCAGCTGTTGAGGATTGGCTCATCACCAAAAGTAGTTCACAGGAAGAATATTTGTCATATGCCAGAGGTTCAACACACATTGATTCTAATTTAAGCATTTCTATGTTCTGTACAGAAACTGAGCAGACTTTGGCAGCCCCAGAATCCCCTGTGAAAAAGTCTAATTTACCGCAAACAACAGTACTGTTAGCATGACTTTACCATCCTGTTGTATAATGCAGTTGGCTATAGTTTTGCGTTGCCACACTCCACCTCTCCAACATTGACACTGACGCTGACATTCCGATCTTGTGTGATCAGGATGATCTCAGAGTGCGATTCAGATTCAGATTCAGCTTCACTCCAGTGAGCTCCTCAAGAATCCTAATCTGACACACCAGATGGAAGGTTTCACATTTCTGTGGGATATATTTCACATGTGCATATAGGAAACAGCCCATAGGCAGCGTCTGGAAGGGGGAAGTTGTTTCAAAAAAAACAACAAAAAAAAAGCATTAGAAGGTGATTGGACAAACGCTCTGACTGCCATGTTCATTATGGGCAGATCAGAACCCTTCCAAACTTCTTCATAACTAGTGGAGCCAGTTGGTAGAAGAGCTAAAATGTCTTTTTCATAGAGAAAAGCCTTCAATGCCATTATCTGACAGAATACTGTGGTGATAAACATTTAAAAGAAGGAGAAAGAAGGAGGGAATGAGCAGGAGTTTTAACTAAAACAAGACAAATTCATTAAAACTAGAGTCAAATGAAAAAAAAATAGATGATACAATGCGGATTCAGGCTTGACAGACAGAATGAAAACATGGCTGGGTTTGGAAAGTTGCTGACTTACTTTTTTTTTGACCAAAAGCCAAATGAACCCATTTCAACAGTTTTAGCAAGTGACTCACAACAAATTTGGCTGTACATCTTATTGTGTAAAGAACACAGTGTCCAAAACAATCCTGCACACCTTCTCAGAGGTTTGACAGAGCTTGCCACCAGCTGTGTCACCATCAAAGAAGACCTACATCTGAGCCTGGACCTGTACTGAGGTTTCTGCCTATTAAAAGGAAATTTTTCCTTGTCTTTGTTTCCAAGTGTTTGCTCATGTGGGAGTTGCTCTCAACTGTTGCATCTTCATCAACTGAACTAGAGATTGTGGTCTAGACCCACTCTATATGTAAAGTGTCTTGAGAGAACTTGTGATTTGGAGCTATATAAATAAAATTTGACAAGAGGACAAGATGTTGACTGTGCAATAAAATTTTTTGGTCCTTAAAATTCATGAGTCTATAGGTGGAGCTTTTACTTATATATAGCTGCAGTCAATTATAACAACAGTGTTTGGCATACCAGCAATGTCAGGGAGCACCTTCTTTACATCAATCTGGTGTTGTTCATCAGAGAGGAATTCAGGATAGTTGGACATTTGCAATTTCAAAGATGGGATGATACGGTTGTGAAATCTCAGCCCAATCTGCTATTTCCCTCTGAAATAAACTTGCAGCCAGGAAAGCGTGGGTGGACAGAAAAGGTGTAGAGTGACAGGGGTGTGTCAGGTGACTTGGATGCTATTCCACAAGAACACATAGTTGCAGCAGTTCATGTCTTGGCAGTCAGAAACAACTGGTAAGCCATATGTTACACTCTTTAAACATGTTGTGATGGTCTCTGAAGATGCACTTTTTTCTGAAGGCACACGTTGCGATAATGCCAGCAAGCCTGGATCTGCCATCTTAACAATTGCTTGGAGGTGAATTGGATTCTTATATATATACCCTGTATGCCCTTCAACAGGCTACCATTTAACCAATTGGCTGGTTCCATCAGTCGCTCCATAATGCTCAGCAGCATTCTGATCCTAATCACACTGGGTCTTCATGTTGTCATGGTCAGCAGTTTCTCCTCCCTTGGTCCTTGAGTTTGACCTCCCCCGACCTTTTGTGTCTTGCATGTTTTTTTTCTGTTTCTCTCACTCTCTCCCACTTTTTTTTTGCTCTCTCTGTATCCTCTTCTTCTTGCCGTCCTCATTTTTCTGCCTCTGCCTCTGTCTCCACCTTTGGGCATGACTTGGTGTTCCCATGCTGGCACCTGGCACACCTACATCTCATCTTCAATCAAGCAGCCTTGATACCGCGCCTGTACTTTTCAGTGCTTGCCAGGATATTCAGTCTCCTTTGTGATACAACGTCTCATCCTCTTAAAACCAGTTTAACTTGCTCCTTGTTGTTTCTAGTTTTGACCAAAACTGTGTTTTCTCCACCCACTTCAGCCTGCACATTCATTTTTTTATCTCCTGCCATTATAATCCTGTCATTAAAATCAAAATCATTAAAATCTAATTCACATAGCCCTTTTGGAGTTTCACCAAGGGGAATTATTCCACGCCATGCCAATATAATGGAAGGCTACAGAGGTCAAGGACCCAACTGGAAAAAAAACAACAGAAGAAAATTCTAGCATGCCTGCGTACTTGCTCGTGTGGTGTTATCATAGTGTCTGGAAGAGTTGACCATCTGATTTGACTTGAAACAGCAACATTAACACTGTATTTTTAACCAAACTTTCCACTGTAGCCTCCTAGACAGGAGCTGTGTCCATGTTAGCTTGCACATAGTCTGAAAGCTCTCGCAAGATAAGAGAGACACACAGCTGCAGATGGATTTTGTTCTCACTGACTTTGTGTCATGTGAAGTTAAAATCCTGTCTCCATCGACAAAGTGGTAAGTAGGAAATGAGTGAAATTTCAATTTTGGCTGAACTATTCCCTTAATCTCATCATATGAACTTACATTTCTTTTTCTCAAGGGCTAGACATAAGTGATAACATTTATGCTGCCAGGACCCATCACAACCAATAAGAAAGATGAAAAATTAACTTTGAAGGTGAAAAGCAGAGTGAATGAGTGATTGGTGTACTAACCATGCAGCCCAAGGCTGAGAATATCCTCCTGTTTTTTCCAAGTTAAAAGGAGTCAATGTGACAGTCCAATGACATGCAGTGTCCTCCATTCGCAAGCTCTGATCCTCCACTTCTTCCCCCTTGTTATGAAAGTGGGAAGCTGTTGAGGCAGTAGTAAAGAGTGTCTTTACTAACTTTCATCCCACTATTGGCCCCTGAAACTTCCTCAAAAGCTTAGGGTTTTCTGCCCTGGGGACACAAGGCATTGTAGGAGCATCTTTTAGAAGATAAGATGTGGTTAAAAAAAAAAAAAAAATTGAGAACCAGACCGTGGAGAGCAAGCCCCATGAGGCAGGTAATTATGTGAAGCAACCAGCTCCTTCAATGTCACTCAGACTAAAGAGTTCTCAAATTCACAAAACCAAACAAGCCAGAGGTCTTAAACAATGTTTGAGCGGCGTGTTCCTCTCTTTCTTAAACTTGTGTTTGCAAATGAGTGACACCCAAAAACTCTATCTTGAGCCACTTCTTAGTAGTTAGCATGATGAAGGTGAGGGCCTGCTTCCAAGAAGAAAGCTGAATAAGTGAGAGTAATTTATACAGTCTGTGAGAGTATGTATATTGCATTGTCATATAACATTGTCTTGCAGTGAAGCATCTTGCATTTCTTTCATCCTTCTGCTTTTAACTCTTTCCTCACTGGGAAGCTGCTGGCTTTTACCTATGTAATGTTAGTAGGATCCTATTCTCTTAGCCTGACAGCCATTCTTATTCCTAGTGGACACTATCACAACAATTATTTGCCATACAATTTGCACTACTGACCAAACAAAACTGTTTTTGGCTTTCATTTTTGATTCACACATTCAAGTTTCTGTGAATGACTTAATATAAGATTACATTAAGATTAAGTAATAATGACCATAGACATTTATGTATACATGGTACAAAAGTTCTATGTTATGTGAACAGTCCCCCTCGTCTCCAAACTAAAACACTTAAGATGTTGTTGGCGATGATGTTCAATCACTACTCAGGAATATGCTATATATGGACTATTTAATATAAGTGTAGTCATTGTACATACATTAATATTTACAGAATATTGCTTCAAATGTAGTTGCTGTTGCTGTCTATCCTCCTAATAATCCATTCAAGCAGGTTAACAGCTTGACATTTTTGGAACTGGTGACAGGTAGTCCTACAATTTAAAAAAACACGTGACTGCATACCAAAAAGATGAAAGTTTGTCACAACTCCCTTTATCAAAAAATCTAGACACACCTCACAGGTGCAACCACTTTGCTTTAGAGTTGCATAATGTGTTCTGCAGTTTTCAAATCCTCATAAATCTTTTGACTGCACTAATTAATATTTATTGGTGGAGCATTATTCATGTCTGAAGTAGACCTACAAGTTGATTTTCACTAACATGAGTGAATAGGCAGGTTTGGTCAACAAGAAAAACATATCAACAACAGTTCTAAGCCCTTTGAAAAAGTATCATCAGTAAATTGTAAGTAAACTTAAAGCAAAAAGTTGAATGACCTTAAAAAAGTTGAGCTTGACATTACTACATGGTCTACATGAGAAGCCCTTACCTTATCCCTCAAAAATAAAAGATGGCTCATCACAAATAAGTTAGAGGACCCGTTTGTGCATTGCAGTTTTAACTTTGTTGCACTTCTGACAGCACCCATTTGTCTTAAATTAAAAATTCAATCTTTTAACTATCAGATGATTGTTGATAAGACAAAGGAAAAGCCACCTTAAGGATCAGTGGTATATAGACCGCCAGTAACAATTAACAGGTCTTTTCTTTAATTTCAACAAGAGAAAAGAGTGAATCCTTGTTTTTTTGCCCTGCCAAAAACCAAACAGAGGAGCCTGCTTAAAGCAGAAGAGTGAACTATGTGACCCCACTCAATCAACAGCAAAGACATTATAAGAGCTCTATGCTTCAATTGTTTGATGTTTATGTTAAAGCCCCTCAAACCTTTCCCTAATCCTGTTAGGAAGTTCTGTATGTCAGTCATAACCAGCCAATGCTTCACCACTTGTGTCTTCTGAGGGTGGTGGATCACTCAAATTATTTACCAATGTAAAAAGCTTAATCAAGTAAAATAAGGAAAATAGTAAATTATTTAATTATATTTAAAAGTTCTGTGTTTAACTTTTTGAAAGCCTATTTAAAGTATTATAATCAAAAGTTATAATACCAGGCAGTATAATGGCCTTTTAAAGTGTTGTAAGTCACTGTGGGCTATTATTGTTACTGATTAAATATAAACAGCATTTTAATGTAATAGCTAGTCAAGGAAGATGTAATATGAACTATTATATCATTTTAGATAGCTAATATTTTAAAGAATGATTGCATGTTTTGCCTGTAAATCCAGACAAAAAAGCCTAGGAACTCTAACTTTATATAAAAATAAGTGTATCAGGACTGAAAGTATCGCTCAACATGTTATGTATTAGAAGTTTAAAGTAGCATCCTATTATCTGTCCCTTATTGTGCAGTTCGGGCGTCGACTGTATTTACCTGAAATAGTGGGCGTGGTCGTCCTCAGCTGCGGTGCAGCCGGTGTCACGTTACCTGATGTACTCCTCGGAGCTCGCGGTGTGACCGTGACAAACAAACAGGTGCTGCGTCCCGGTGCGAAGCTCAGCTCATCCTGGACGGAGACCAGTTCAGCCTACACCCAGCCACAGGAATTCACTAAGTATTTAAAGTTTACTTTGAACTCTTGACACTGGCAGACCGAGTTACCGCTTGGCCATAGTTCACCTTAGCGTTTTGCCTTTGCAGTAGTTCTACATGATGAGGGGACGATACAAACGAAAGGATCCGACAGAAAGGTATGATGAAACAGCCGACATCGGAGCTGGGCTCTCCCCTCTGCCCGGTCAGCCCGCGGCGGGCTCGGCTGAGCCGCGCACTCCTGTCCACGGCTGCACGGTCCCAAATGTGGGAGGCGGGAATAGAGGTAGGAAAACTTTTGCCACTTTACCAGTCTACTGGCGTTGTTGGCGTGTTTCAACGCGGGTAATGAACTTCTCAGACTTGAGCTGCAAGCCCCATAAAAGATGAACTCTCTTGTTACTTTCCTGACAAACTGCGCATTAGCTAACGCTAGTTTCGCTGGTTCTGTTTGAGAAAATATGCTTTGTACATCTCCTCACTGTCCTTGATATGTAAGGTTGTAACGTAGCACTAAAAACAGCTGTCTCAAAACGACAAAAATAATTCAGCTATTCTCTAAAGCATTTAAGCAACAGTAGCAACAACAACAACAAACCCGACTCTTACCTTCTAGTAGATAAGATAAATTTCTCTGGCATAGATTTTTGGTTGTTGGAGCTCATATTACCTTGTAAACTGTGAATGGATGTGTTGTATGTAAAATTATTAACTGCAAAGTAATAATCTGTCAAATAAATGTTCATACATTTGCTCTGAAATAAAGTGCCTGGACTTGTATTAATATGGAAATATCCAAGGTGTTATAAATACCTCAAAGTTCTCCTGAAGTAGATTGACGCTGATACAATATAGACACCAGATGTACATTTGTTTTTCACCATAACTATTCAAAATGTTGGTTTGACTAGACTTTAAATGATGAATTGTCTTTTTAGAATATGCAGTCTGTTATTATTGACTGCATGCTAATTACTATCAGGTCACCCTTTTTTTCAATTGACATAAAAGGGACAGTAGGTGGATAAAACAAAAAGATTGCCTCTACAATGCCTAGGAAGTTTTCTTCCTTTTGATGAAATTCAAGCATCCATGACAGATATCTATCGCTCAAGACATACAAACCTAGTGTTAGTCTCAGAATAGAGCGATACAAGGCCCACGTGGGTATGTTAAATTAAAAGTAGCCTCCAATGTTTACTGCTCAAAGAGAGTCAGAAGATGGTCTGGTTGTTATGATATTAACTATCTTTGTGACATCTTAGTGTTAGACCACTGCTGTAATGAAGCCATCCAACTGACGTGAGGTGTCCTTCACAATAGGTGGCATCAGATGTTGTGTGTCATATTTAAGGACTACTGATTCTGCATTTGTGTGTGAAATGTTGTGTAGTCAGATCTTGGCATAAAGAGACATCATCATTGTTTCTTCAATAGGCACAAGATGTTCCATTTATGATAGTGAGAGGGTCTACCTTGGAGTTCGTGTCAAAATGCCTGTGAGGGATCTCCTAAGGAACATCCGCAAGGCCCAAGGCTGGGAACCTCGGGATTTACAGGTAACTTTTCTGTTTAAATTATTTTCATTTTTTTGTTTGTTGTTGAAAATGTGTTAAAAAATACCCATTACTGTTTTTGAATTTAAGGCTCCACTTAAGTATTTTATACACTGAAACTAACTGAAAATGATAGGAGCCATCCGTCATATCATAGTTGCCACACAGAGGATATGGCATTCGTTGGCCTGTGCATAAATTCAGTTGTTTCAGCTTTTTTTTTTTTCTGCATGAAATTTCACCACAAACTGAATAGAAGTCAGGTCAACATTGCCAAGGAGTTAAATTTGAATACATTTTACAAGTTTGTTTCCACAGTTCGGATTTCTTGTTTTATTTATTAGATAGATTTATTTTTTCCATATTCCTATTTCCTTATTTCCATATGTCCTTTCTTTATGCTGCATTAAGTTACCTTGTTCTTTAAGAATTTGCTTTTCAAAATCCATTACACTTGCCAAAATGGCCCATTAAGCTAAGAATATTTTTCTGATAATGGCGCTACAACAGCAATATTTTTTTTTTCTTTTCAGTGTGGATTGAAAGTCATATTTACATGTATGCCAGTTAATTCTAGGTGAATTAAACTAAAACTAAAATTTTAAAATAATGAAAATATGATTGTAATTGTTATGTGCATTTAGTCTTTTCTTTATTTGCCTTTTAAAGCATGACAGAAAGCTTCATATCAAATTTCAGCCTCTCAGATTGTGGAGTTCCTTTGCATACTTGGTTACAGATTTACCTGAAGAACTAAGACATGCCTGCTCAGGGCCTTTATTTGGTGTAACCACAGTTTCAAATGGATTGTTTTCACCTTCCTAAATTTTTAGTAAACTAAAGCTTATCACCACTCAGTCATTAAGTAGTAAACTTCTTTTTATTAAATTTGCCTCTTATGCCTGCAACTCAGACTTTAATGCTCATGGCTTAAAAATCTGAAACTGATAGAAGACAGCTCACACTGATGCACCTTTTTTCTTCTCTTCTCATCACACAAATATCTGGACACAGGACATCTGCAGTGAAACAGTCAAAGGTCAGTAAAACCAGATCCATGGCTTTAGTAATTTAGATGTGGTGTCATGAACATGTTTTGTACCTCCTTTAATAGCTATTGAGCCACAGTCTAAATAGATACTTCATTGTTATTATAAAGTGGATATTTAATCATTTTTGCAAGGTTCTTGTAATGCCCAGAGTTCGAAGGAACAATTGGTGAAACAACAAAATAATCACATCTATTAGATGTAGGAATCCTTTACTGTAAGCAGTTGCCTAGAAAGGTTATTTTATTTAGGCATTTCATATATCAGGTTTGAGGAACTATATTATTTTTTTCAGTCCCAGTTAAAAAAAATAATAGTAATACTTTTGAGCACAGCAGTGATGTTGCTAGTTATGAATCCTGTTCTCTGATCAGTTAAAACTCCAAGAGATTTAGTGAACTCGCTATTATGTCACTCCACAGCCAAAGTCAGAGGGAAAGGTGTGTATCCTGCTCATTGTTTGGTTATATAATCCCAGCGCTTCACAGAGTGTCAGTCCTGCCCTGGCTGTCAACAGAACTGTCAGCAGTGATAATCATAGCCATTCTAGTTCCCCAAGATCCAGATTTGATAGAACTTTAAATACCATATAAGGCTACAGTCTTTCAAACACTCTCAGTATTTGATTAAGGATTCACTAAATTTACCAGTAATCTGCTCCGGTGACCACCTATTGATGACCACCCATAGATACTGTAGTATTGATCCGCTGACCGCTAATAAATAAAGAGGTTATGACACTCCAAATGTAGTAGCAAAAGCTGGCAGGACATCAGCCTGCAGTATGTCAACTAAGCTCTGACTCTACTTCAGAGGACATTCAGTACAGTTACATACTGTAAAGCACTGTAAGTCTGAATCTTTCCTTTTACTTCCACAGGAGAGAAACGAGTCAAAACTCGCAGAGGACGCCGAACAGTCAAGGTGAGTGTTGAAATACATAGACTTCAGGTCCTTCTAGAAAACTTCTCAAGCTGTATGTACACGGAAGGCTATCAATCACCTGTCAGATTGTTGAAGCGCTGCATACCTGTTTTTTTCTTTTAGAGAAAACGACTCACTAAAAGCCTGGAGGAGCTTGCATTTATCGTTGAGGTACTGGAGGAGGATCTCAGAACTGGCAGCAACTACTGCTCTCCTCCCAAATCTTTGTCCTTCTCAGACCCTCCAGTGTCTCCTCAGCAGTCTCCATCTGGTAATTCGTAGGAACAAAATCACATTTAAACAGTTTATGTTAAAAATATAACCTTAATAATTTTGTTAATGGCAGTAACTGCCACCTCTCACATGCCGTATCTTTTCACTTAGGTGCAGGGTACAACAGTGATGAGTGTGATGAAATGATCCCCAGCCCTCAGGCTTACATGACCTATTCACCAGGCACAGCAGAGTGTCACCAGGCCCTGTCACCTCCTGGCTTCATGCATAACAGCCTCCAGCTTTCTACCACTGGAATTATTGGCAGGGACAGTGAGAGAGGAGAGGAGTGGTTTGGTCCCCAGAACCATAGCTGGAACCTGGACAGCACAGCTTTCTTCTGGACACAGATTCAGAAAGAGGAGAGCCAGCTGAGGAACATTTCTGACGCTGTTCTGCTGGCCACCGATGGACATGGCAAGACGTAAGTTTGGCGCAAGAATGTCATTGTATATACATATATATATGTGTGTTAACATAATACAGAACATTCACCTGCTGCTGGAGAACACTCTTTGATTTTAAACACCAAAGTGTAATTACTGGACTTGGACAGGTTGCTGCTCATGAGACAAAAGTTATGTAGACATTTTGTAGGCCAGTAGAGAGCTACACCTAATCTGATCAGTTTTCATCAGTGATGTCACTTGAGTCAGTGTTGGTTGGTACTTAATATGACTTATACAGATTCAAAAAAAAAAAACATTCTTCATGATGGATAGATTATCTTTGTTCAATATCTCAGGTGTGTGAAGTGTAGAGACATGAAATTTCTAAAAACAGGCCTGAACTAGTCTGATCATGTTAGCTAATAAATTCGTTATCAAAATAAATGATAACTGACTTCTGTTTTGCTGCTTGTTTATTCTGGTTAACTGGCACTGTCAGGGACAAACAAACAATAACAGAAATCTTGTTGGTAACACCTGTGCCCTTCTTACAATGACAAGTTACAATGACTGCTGTAGAAAAGACCTTCTATATTTCAGTTAGCTAAGGTAACAAAACCCCACCTTTTGTAATTAGTTCTGACTTTTTAAAAATACTTTATAAAAATGCTTCTATTAAATACTTATCATAACCCAAGTTTAGATCTGACCTCCCTAGAGATCACATGCTGCCTTTGTGTATGATTTAATACCTCTTAATACGCGATTGTGCTTTCCCTTTTAGCGCCCTCCATAAAGTGGCATGTGTTGGGAAGAGGGCTCTGGGCTATGCCATGGCAAAAAGGATGGCTGCACTTAACTGCCTGGACCTCAAAGACTCTGATGGAATGGTACAGTATAAAATCACTTTGAGATTAACAGTAAACAACAGTATTTGTTACTTGTTTGAGACTAGTGAGAGAAGAAAAAAAAGACGATAAAGGCATCATGTGGATTCTAAAAGAGAAATACACTCACTGCCCACCATCTGTATGTCAGTGCATAATAAAGGTTCATACTGAACTGAACTACCAGGTGTTTTTTGAACTTACATCAGGATGATATTTAGGAGCTGAGAAACTCTTCACTTTGATTTTACAGTTACAGTTGCACTTTTTTTAGCATTGGTGTAATCAAGCATAATCATAGTTATTCAGTGTTAGAATGTCTGATAGTTAGAGCAAGTGCTCTAACTTCTGAACAAAGAGAGGGCAGTTATGTGTATTAAGTCTTTTTGGCATGTTTACATGTTGTATCATCATTAGACAAGTTTACATTAAAGACCTCTGCTTGCAGACTGCTCTCCTTCACGCAGCAAAGCACAACCACCACCTGATGGTAGCAGACCTGATCCGTTTGGGGGCAAATGTCAATGAGACAAACAACTCTGGGAAGTCCTGCCTCCATCTCAGTGCTGAGAAAGGCTACATCAGAGTCCTGGAGGTAAGGGTCTTGTTTCCTACCTACTGCTCAACATTTGTTTTGGAGGTAATGTCATGTTGAGAGAATGTTACAACCAAGCAAGTGACATACAAGTGACATCGATGACAAGTTAATTGACTGAGACCAAGTGTGTGGAACGACCTATTCACAATTTCTTTTTGTCCTAATTACAGAAATGTCTTTCAGCAGCTCAATTTCCAAGCACTGCTTTCATGTCATATAACAAGTAATATGACCCCATTTGTCACAACTTCATAGTTCATTCAGTTACATGCGCCTTGGCTTTCATGTTCAAACGGCTTTATCTGTGTTGATGTAAGATATTAAAGCCAGATGAACAGTGACAAAAAAAAACTAACATAGCCGGTTTTGTAAGACACACCTGTGCACAGCCTGTCATTAAGTGTCAGTCTTTGGTAGCTGAAAATATTTCACCATTGTCATGTGCTGAAGGAACTTGGCTCATGATTTTGTCTGTATGATGGATAGCTCATGGCATTTGTGCTTTAGAGAACAAAGATGACCAGTATGTCCTATAATGTACCTCTTAATGTTAGTGAGTTATTTTAGGTTTTCACAGGTGAAGCAAATAAGTACCTTGGGTAACCTGTCATTTTGCCTCCAAGTTACTGACTGTGCTCACTTTTATAGCACAGCTCACAGCAGATGTTGTTTGAACTGCTCTTCAATAACACATTATCAAGCTGTACACTTTCATTGTGGTGTCATGATTTTTTTCGTGGAATCTCACCCTCTTGGCCCCACATAAGCAAAAATCTTGATGTGCAATTGCGATGTCCTGACTCCTGAGCAGAAGTGCAGTGGGTACAAAAATGCGTTAATCACAGGTGCTGATGATGGTCAAGTGATATGGCTTACTAAATGAAGTTGCAGCTTGCACCTGGTATGTGCACATTACTGTGTAGTGCTCCTTTAGTGTGCAACAAGAACGGTCTCAGAGATTTTGAATCACTCTCATTATTGTTTGTGCCGCTTTGTACTGTACCAACTACTTAATTAAAGCTTTGCATATCTTTGACACGGATATGGTGGCCTGTGCTCCATTAGGAAACCAGCTGTACATGTATTTACTGCAGAAAAGAGAAACTGGTGTCGGTTTCTTGTGTTCATTAGTATCTTGGATTAACTTATATCATAAACAAATATGCATGTTTTCTTTTAGGTTCTGAAACACGCAATGATGAATGGTGTCTACGTAGATGTTGAAGCCACTGAAAACTCTGGTAAGTGCTGTAATCTTTTAAATCCTAGAGGCTCCAAAGTAAAAATGGTGTGAAATGTTATCTCATTTGCTCTGTTTCAAAATAAAAAAAATGCCCTACAGTCATAGTTAAGAGTGATATTCTGATATGAAATAAAAAATATAAAAAATATTAACAACATAATCGGTTCTATCAAGCTATAGGGGTTTGCTAAATGCAATCCGAGTTTGGTTTGAGGAATAATAAAAAGAAGAGATCCTTGTGTAGTGAATAAAATAGAAAAAACAAAAAAAAGGATCATCAGCAACAGAATATGAAGGCTGCATCAATGGAATCAGAGTTCCTCACAAGTTTTATTTGTTTTTCTCAGGAATGAGTGTTCTTCAGTGTGCTTCACTGGCTCTCAAAGCCACAGTTCATGAGCTGGAAAGCAGCAAATCTCCCAATCACACCAGACTCCACATGCTTCGCCAAGAGCAGATGATGGAGACCCTGGAGTGTCTGCTGCAAATGGGCAGCTACTTTCATACCATGGTAGGACTCTCTGTGATGGACAGGCAAAGTTTGTGTCTCAATTTTTATTTTTAAATATGCAAAAAAGGCATCAAATCAGAAATGTCAGATCATTATTTATAATACTGTAGACTGTAAACCTAGTGTTATCCACATAATTTAGACCATGTTCCAGATGATGGTACAAATGATACTAAATGAGGTGTGATTGTGTTAGAGGAAATTAGCTGACCCTTTACAGGGGTAACAATCATCAGCCAGTCATTACTAAATGAATTCCATTGCATTTAGCCCAACAGTCTACAGCAGCACCTGAGCAGCTCTGTTGTCAGGCTGCTCACATGCACACACTTTACAGCTGTAGAAACGAGACATTCCAATTATGCTGAAAACATCAAGAACAGTTGTCCTGTGTTTGTGCTTAGACTTTTTGGTGGGCCTGCACAATGTAAAGAGCATAAACAAAAAATGAGTCAGTGTATGTTATGAGCTTGGTGAACAAAATGTACCTAGTATCTGTTTACAAACAGGGGCCCTCTTTACGGAAAGTTCTTAAGTCTGAAAACTTATTTCAGTTTAGGATTTCAGAAACATTTTAGAATAACTCCATTTAAAATAAAAACAATACTAGCTTGGTAATGAATAGGAATTTAGTTACTAAAGAAGTCCCAACTGAGGAACTTTCTGAATTAACATAGTTAACTGCCAAAAAACAGTGAGGAAGTGATAACTGCAAACAAGTTAAGCATATACAAAGTCATTCTTGCCCTTTTTTTTCTACAAAAAAATGTCTGGTTGAATGGCTCAAAAAAGACATAGCACACTTCTTTTGATCAAATTCATGTTTTGATGTACTTTGCAAACTAAAAAACAAAAAGAATAAGTTGGAGGAAAAATTTAAGTATGGCAATTAACAATACATACATAGCTGCTGTACTCAGACCCACCTCACTTTGAGGTGTTTGAAATACTTTGAAAGAAGACTTGTCATAGTTAAGCTAGAAGCATGCCTTTTAGGGACAGAGATACCCTTCCTATATTAAAACTACAACAATAAGATACAATATGAGAATTAAAACTAGTTTGCATAATGTAAAATTTCCATTTGCCCTACACATCGTCTAGTAAAGAGTTAGTCTCTGAAATATAATGACTGAAATCCTGTCATGCATAACTTTACTCAGTAATAGCTTTATAATAATAGCTAGTGCTAGTGTTGGAAAGCAAGTACAAAAAAGAACTGACGTCTAAGTCTAAATAGACAGGTTCAACAGAAAATTTAGTCATGCTCGACAGCATTGAGAAGATCCTGACCAGTTTGTGCTGCCAAGTGCACAGTGCAGGATAAACCCTCTTGATGAAAGGCCCAACTTCAGCATTTTTGCCCCACTGATGGTTAGATTATCAGAAAAATTCTCCTTACCATCATTTCATTTACCAAGTTTGTTCACTAGTGTGTAAAGAGCATTAAAAACTGACTTGGATGTGACTTGGGTGTTTTCAAAAATATTGGAGTGAACAAGTTTCTATTGCACTTGCTTAAAAGTCCTGCTATTTCTTTATCATTTGTTCTTGTAACAGCTGTTTTTCTAGACTAGGTATTTTGTGTACTTAGATGTCCAGTGACATTGGGATAAAGCATACAAAACATGTTGTAATTTTGATAAAGGCCAATTTTTCTCTCTTTTTCAGGGAAGCCAGAGTATGCAACCTAGATTTGGGTGATCACCTGGCACATCTGCCCAACAGGGCTTTTTGGAGACCCGACAGTAATGTTCTGAGTTGGTTCAGGCTTGAATTTGTCATAGAGAGAAGATAACCTCATTTTTGTGGTATTTCTCCAAGCATTAGTTCAGACCTGTTATGTAAAGCATCTGAAATTTTGTGTAGAAAAAATGCCTGGCTTGCAATCAGGTATTTATTGTAATCTGCACAGAAATATTAGATGCCCATTAGTTGGTTTCTGTGAAACTTCCATTGTTTGTTACATGGTAATAACAAGTTTTCCTCAGTAAGTGTGTCTGTGGAGATTTACATTTAAAATCCTATGAAAATATACCATCACTAGACTATTGACATTTCATGTTAGTTTTAGGGGTACACTAGTGATTTGAAAGCCTTGCTTTCTCATACAAAACATTCTAGCCAGGGGATAAAGTACTCTAAAAGGTAAAGTTTTGAGTACATTGTATTATAAACTGCTGGTCCGGTAAATGGGTGGATAGTAACTTTTTTATTGTTGTGGGGTTTTTTTTTTATAACTAATCAATCAATACTTCAATTAAGATGAATCTTTGATAAAAACAGAATATTCCTTCTCCCTGACTCATGACTGCAAGTCACAGAATTTTCATGCCAGAAATGAAAAAGAAATTTTATACTAAGAGTCATGGTAAAATTTTGTAAGGAATAATTTATCAGTCAACTAATTAGTAGAAAAACAGAAAAGTAATTGCCAACCAATAATCAATAATTGTTCAGTTAATTTTTCATGTAAAAAATGGCAAACATTTTGCTGCTTTCAGTTACTTAAATGCAGTGGTTTGCTGCTTTTTCTCTGTCATTTATGATAGTACAGGGGTACTGTATCGGTGGACTGTGTGTTGGACAAAACAAACAATTTAAGAATGCTGCTTTGGGCCTCAAGTATGGGAAATTATGATGAGTATTTTTAACCTTTTTTTGTGATGATTTTAAATCAAAGTGATTAATTGATTAGTCTTGGAACTAATCAGCGATTAACCAATAATAAAACCAATCAGTTGCAACACCGTTTATGTTTCTGTTTATGCATAACAAAATACTGTCAAGTTTTTGGACTTCTTTAAACATGTAAACTGTGCTTTGTCAAAAGTAATACTTTTTCATTAGTACTTCTATCTAAAGGAATACTTAGGTACATTTACTTTTTGGTAAACACACTTGTATTTTTATTTACTGTGCTACAGGGAATTTAAGAGAGAATGTCGGTTTAATCTCTGCATTTTTAGGTGAAACAATCAACATGTGTTTAGCCTGGCTAGTGTGATGCAGTGACTGGCAGCAAGTTAACCCTCAAAGACCAATACAACTGCCGAAGGCAAAAAAATTCTATAGTTTTTAAAGCATCATAACTTTTGAATCATGCTTCTAGAAGTCATGTAAACTGCAGTTCTTGAGCTTTAAGTGGTATCATATATGTCTTGTTTGCCTGGGATAATGTTATAAAAAGAGCTTGCTTAGGGTTAGGGTTAAGTTAATCCATTCTCTATGCAAATGTAGAATTAAGACTTTAAAATGCACAGGGCTGAAACTTAAGGTTCTCTTGAATCAAATGATTTATGCCACTTGAGGCTTACTGTAAGAATAGATTAACAAAAACAAAATAAATCATGACAATCAAATTTCCTTGAGTCTTTAAGGGTTGAAGTGCAAGGCTAGCAATGTCAGGGAGCCTTCCAACAACTCCAAAGTCAAAAGTACACTGTATTATTTGCCTTTAAACCTAGAATAGGTGATATTCCATGTTAAAATGTCTGAAAATAAAAAGATCTATGTAATATGTTTTTTGAGTTGTGTACCTAAATTATCCCAAATGTGTTCAACAATGTTTAAACTCAGAGAAATCTACAATTTTATTCAAGGTAACAGTGCATTTCATTTCTTTGCCTGTTGTAAACTGTGATTACGCTGGTTGGAAAGTGACAAAGGAAGTCAGCCAACATGACTAAACTTCATTGAATAAGACTTTCATACATTACCCTGTCTGTGAACATTCCTGCCTACATTCAGAAATAGAAAACCAAATGTGTAAGTCAGACAACAAGTTAGTTCTTGAGTCTGTCAAGCAACACTAGTTGCAGGGATGCAGCATTTGGACATCTTGCCCTCTTTGAAGTTGTCAGCTTTGTGCATTTTCCTTTCTCCGAAGCAAACTGGGATACTTACTGGATGTACTGCTGGTTAGAAAGCTGGGTAACAATATATAAACAAGAGGGTTATGGAGTTGTTGGAGGGAATATTTCCCATCTTGGCTAGGCCTTGTCTTGCATCAAGCCATTTAGCTAAGCTATGCTAAACACATGCTTTACCACCTCTGTGCTGAATACAGAGATATGTTTAAAGTGATGGGACACAGCTGTATTTCACATTAAGTTTTTAAAATTGTTGTGCATTATTTTAAACATTATCATATGTTCTTGGGAATGAAAACAACAGTACATTATGATACTGTTTGTTTACTTTGTTGAGAACCTTATGGATTTTTTTGTCGTTTTTTTTGTTGTTGATATTTTGAACTGAGTATTTTGAGTTACTATCATGGTTAAACTTTGCTCAAGCAACAATTTTAGTAGATATATGCATTTTCTACTGTTGATAAAAAATTTGAGTACTTTGAAGTAATAGATGGTCATTATAGTAAGTGTTACACCATAACTAGTATGAAATACATTGGATCTGAACAAATTATAGTCACATATAGCAAAGACTAGTTTGATGTTGTATATCAATAATTAATAGAACAGTTTTTTGTCACCAATTAAAGAGTCAGTAAATAAAAAAAAATTGAATAAAAAAAGTAATCAGCAACTTAAAGTATTTAAGTGTTTAAGTTAAGTTAAGATGAGTGGCTTATCATGTATATTTACTATATCTTACATCCACATTTATATTAAATGTTTCTTATTATTCTGAAGGGAATCATAAGGGGAGAACTTATAAGTTGATCACTGGGGTGCTTGTTTTATTTTGCAAGAATGCCATTTTATTTTCTGTACTTAGTGAAAACTTTACTTTTTGAAAAGCCTTTACACTGGGAATTTTGCGCCTGTTTAGGAGACCGTTTTTTGTTTGTATGTTTGTTTTTTCTTAAAATGTAACAAAAAAATCGGATCTACTTTTGAAAACTTTTGAGAAGTAATTGTGTGAGTCAGTTGTCACCTCTAAAGATGCCACCACAGTTACCTCATATTTGTATTGCATTGTAAATGGTGTAATGAATCATGTGGACTTCTGCAGTTTTAGGCAACCTACATTTTTCTTTGATACACATAACTAATACAAAGCAAATCGAGATATAAGTTTAGATGATTTAAGCAAAAATTCAAATTACAAAGTTCTTGAATTCATGATCCTGTTACTCCTAATTCTAAAAACTGATGGCAACCCTGGCTTTTGGCTAATGTTAGTGGCCTTAATAGTCTTCCTTAAATCTCCCTTTTTTTGTGCTCTGAAGAATAAAATTTTAAACAGAAATGTGATATCACAAACATACACATCTATGCACAGTGATCAACACTGGTGGTGGGTATTAGTCGTGGGCAACTACCATTGATGTTTTGTAACGGTAACTTCATTTTTATCTTAAAGAGACAATAAACTTAAGAATTTGGTGAAAATGGTCTTGTGACTTATTCATTGCTGGATTCTACGTTTCATCTCTGAAGACTACTTGGAGTAATGCACAGAAAACTTTTTGGGTTGAAAGTTAATTACCTTCACATCCCTGTTAATGATAATAAAGAATTGCAAATGAGCATGATCAGTTAAAAAATGGGAAAGCATCCTCCTTATGTAGTCATCCACTACTTTAATCACTACAGTTCCAAGAGGCCCAAGAGAATATAAGGTGCCCCTTTTACAGCATGGTGATAAGACTTGAATAAGACTTTAAACTTGAATGGGTTAGAGAGAGGCTGATGACCTGTCTCTTGAAAGGGTGGTTACTGTCACCTTTCAGGAAACTTCTGACAGGATCTACATCATGTTTTAGACGAATCAATCAATAACAGCAGTACATTCCTGTAGAGCTTTTTTTTTTTCTAAAAATTTTTCCATGCAGTCATCCAAAACAAACACCAAGTGACTAAGGTGTCAGCTCACATGGTCACCAAACTCTTTACAACTGATAAAAGAACATTTGGCAGATCACAGACAATAGACAGACAAACAATTTTTGAGGTGGATCCTGTGGAGCATGGGTGAGACTTAATGGTTAATGGATGTTAAGCCATGAACTTCTCATTCACCCCTTCTGTGTTTTGGTCTTAAAAGGTCTTAAAAGACCAAAACACAGAAGAAATATATAAGAAAGATAAATACATCTGCTTTGTGATGGACAAGACTTGTTGGAATATTTCTGTGGAGGTTGAGCCTTTGAAAGCTTTTCTGCAGTTAGAACTTAGCTGATGCCAAGATCAACTTTAACTGTCACACTTGATACCTAGAGACAACAAGCATTAAAAAAAATGTGGTACAAAAATTATGTCACTGGGTGTCCTAACCTGACACATCCACCATTCACCTGAGTTGCACTTCTGCCCCTGTCTTTCTTGATTGATGTCAATCATTAACTCCACTGAACCTTAGCTTTAACCAGACTTCTCACGCATGCAGCAGTTACTTGTCTCTGTGATGTAACCTGTGATCCATAGATGATGGAAATAAAGAGCATCGAACAGCCAAAACTAAAGAATCATGTACTGCCAAACTTCAGCTTTTAAAGTTATTCATACCACCAAGGTGAATTCTATGAAATATTATAGTTATAAATTATACAATTTTATGTTAATTTGTTATTCAATATGAATTTAGGATCAATGTGGATGACTATTTAATGATGCATTTCAATAACTTTAAATGTTAAGCTGTTCAGTTTAAATAACTGAACCTAAATCAGTAGAACTGAAAGAGCAGTGGGGCTTTTTTATGTGTCGCAAAAGTACACTTAGATGTGTCAGGGCTTGCTTGGCAAGTATAGGTAGAACGACAGTTGCAGCAGCTAGAAAATCCTTTGTTTCTCTCCAGTGTTTTATATGTTACCTGGAAAAGAGAGCACTGAAACCCACCTTCTCAAATTATAACAAATGCCAAACGTCAAGAGCCTGATTCCTCTGATATCAGAACCACTTACCAATTTATGCACAAAAAACAAGACTTTACAGGTACCCGGTCTTACTCAGGCATCTGATAACCTTACCACAGGGAGGAGACAACATGAGAAGAAAGGCAAGGCCGAAAGTCGTGGTTGAGAACACTGAGATTAGGGACTGAATTGCACAACCGAAACCAAGAACTGAACCAAATGTAGCATTTGATTGACCTAATTCATACATTCAATTCGAGAAGAAGTTTGCATATGTTCATGCATGCTTGTCTGCATGTTCAAAGAGAGAAAAACAACAGGTGTGGCAGAAAGAATGTTTATGTTATTCACCTGAGGGGAAAATTTCTTTTGGCTCATCAGACCAGTTCCATAATTCAGTTTGATGAAAGGTTTTACTGCATCTGCTGAAGTTGTTGAACATAAAAGAACATAATATTTAAGATTATATTAAATTGAATTTTTTTTTTTTTTTTAATGATACAACAGAGATTGTTTTTAAAATTCCTACCTGTTTTTTAACCCCAGTAAGAAATTAAGCGACGTTTTAACAGAAGGAAATTCACGTCAGAATGAATTCCAAAATTCCAGTCAGTGGTATGGGTGTGATCAGAGGTGCAACATACTTGTGGCTTCAGTCCACAGTGAGCTGTGCAGCTGTTTTTTTGTCCGTAAGACAGGTGACAGAGATAACATTGTTTTGAAAGTAAACCCTTTTATTTTATTTTTATGAAAATCCCACAGATAAATGTTTTAAAACAAAATGAGTGCTGTTTTATCAAGGGTTTACCTACACTTAGGTTTATGGTAAAATAAAGTGTTTAAACTAAGTGTCCAATGGCTAAATGGTCTGATGCTGAGCAACGGTTATCTCATGAAAAGGTGAGCAAGCCCTATGTTTGATTTGAAAAAGGTTAGTAACTGAGTTTTTGTATGTTTAGCCACTGTAGGCCTGTTTCACTGAGCTTTGTCTATCTCTGTAGAGTAAATTCAGGCTAGCGCCAGTGGTTAAAACCAGTCATTTTCTTCATGAAATTTGTTAATGATAGGGGGACAATGACACGGCTGACTGGCTAGTTAGACCTGTTGCTTAACATGCCGGTCAATTACATTTACTGATTGTCAAGCATGCGCAATGTTATTGACTTTAAATGTTGCTAGCATAACATTTTCTCTCTGGCTAACAGTCGAGCTGACAGGTTTAGCCTGCTGAACGATTAGTTTATTTTCCATTGCTATGTCAAATTTATGACCCATCCTATTTACTGCAGCCCAGTTATTGATCAAGCTCTTGAGTGTCTCTAGGGAAACAGAGTTGATGCTTGTTAAGAACATTCTATTTTGACCGCAAAAGGCATGATATTTTAAATTAATGCTCTAAGTTGATTAATCATTTTCTTTGGTAAGTGATCACAGTGAAAGCGGGGTAACGCTTTCCCAGGTATCCAATCAGGAATGACTTTGCAGGGGTAACTGTTCACACTTACATTCATTCCTAATAGTTGGACACCTTAGAGGGCATTATCCCTTTCTTGTTTGCTGGACTTCCGGTCATTTTTCAACTGGACTTGTACTGAGAGATAAACCACAACACCACCATATTACCTTTAATTTGGGGATACAGACTCTAGTACATCTAAACTACATTCTCTCAGTCCTGCCAGTAGCAGGGCTTTAGGACCAAAATATATGGAGGGAGAAATGGGGAATAACTTTTCACAAAGGTACCTGCAAGGTTCTAGCACAGAATTTTGTTGGTGGTGGTTGCTTTGACCCTAAAGGCCAAGATATCAAAGAACTAGTGGTGATGAAGGCTGCCGGTTGTGTCAGCCTCAGTTGTGTCTGCCAGTCTCCCCTAAGCTGCATCTTGTCAAAAAAATGCTCTTGCTCTCAACTGCAAAGGCTACAGATAATGGGCAGCTGGAACATACACACACTCTCGAGAAAAGAAGTAGGTATGATCGTACACAAACAGTTAAAGTCGCTTTGCTTACCATTTTAGCATCACTTTTGCCAACTACCTAGAGATTTTTGTAATTTCACTGCTTCTAATCAAGAATAGGTCTGATAAGTAGTTGCAAATGATAATGGTATTATTAGCTCATCATTTTATTGTTTTAGAAGACCAAAGGAAGAGGAGGAGGAAAAAGGAGAAACTGCGATTCCTTATTTAGTGCCCTTTTGCCAAGTCTCTACACTCTAGACTCCTTCAGGCCAAACACCACCTTTGCACCCAGAATGTCTGCTACATAGAGCGCCATGAAATTGCCTTAGCATTTGCCTCTTTATATTGAAATGACACCTGCTTTTAATATTTTACATCCAGTTTCTTCTGAAATCTCCTTTGCCATTTTCATGTTCTGCATCTCCATCCAAGCTGGTCCCCTGAATCCCCACCCCCACAAACTCACCCAGCATCTTTAACCTCATCCCCCACCATCACACTGCACCTCCTCCACTAGCTATATACAACAGCTCATAATGAATTTAAAATCTTCTTGCTGGTATACACACAGCCTCAAACAGTGCTGCAGGCCATTCTGCAGCACTGAGCTCCAGCTCATCCTCTGCTCTCTACCATCGCGGGAGTCTTGATGTGGTCTTCATTCTTTCGCCCCTTCTTGCATCACACCCCCTCTCTTCTCATCGTTATGTTGCCATGTGTTGCCTTTGTCTCACCTTTGATTTCTTTAGCCAGCACTTTTCTTTATAACCACTCACAGGAATATCAGTAATTACTGATAATGTAAATTCTTAGTCGTTTTTTGTTACCGGTGATGTCACATCGTCAGTGTCTTAAATGACTGATGTAATTGGTCATTGAGTGGTGCTGTACCCCAGCCTGCACTGAATACTACTTCTATGCACATTTATTTGTTCCCAAATGCATTGGAAAGTGCCAAAAACAGTAGGTCTCTATATATACACTTCAATATGCAGGCAACATTGCGTTTTTTTTCTTGAAGTGGACTGTTAATGGACAATATTGACCAGAATATAATGCACATTTGGGAGCTGCTAAGAAATATAAAAACAAACTGTGGATAACAAGTGGATGTTGTAATGAAATCATTTTACCAACTGCTGTTTCCAAGGTCAAGAATGAATTATCAGGCTTTTTTCCTTTCTTTAATTAGTAGCAGGTATCTGAGGTTACACTGAGTTTTACATCCATCTGTACATCTATTGCATCACCTACTATCAGTCCAAAACATACAAATATTTATTTATTTATGTCTCCATATGATTATTTATTTAGTATACTATGAAATGTGTCTACAAATATGACAATCTGTTAGTAGTTCATATAATATGCTGTTTACATGTGGTATGAAAGGTATATGTTGAAGGTGGATCTCTTTATGTTGCTGGTCATGTTACTGACTCATGTTCAGCCTGGTCATTTGTTTTAGGTATAAAACAGGTTTCTTAAAATGTCAGTAAGATTAAGAGAAATCTAATGTGGCTATCATTAAGATTTTTTTAAGCATTAGTAAAAGCCTTCATGAAACCTCAAGCTGCTGTTTTTTTTCCAACATAGACATCTAACAATGTTGAGGATAGTTCATGAATCCAGACATACATTCCTAATGAGTTTTGTCTTTTGAATGATCTCAGTGTTTTCACCGTTTAAGCTTTGTTCAAACACTCACAGGAGAACAAAACTGGATCCATTCAGACATATGTACTCGGTGCAGTTTCCTGTTTATACTTCTTGCCTCCAGAAGAAGAATCCTGTTTAAGTGGTTGTGATCTTTCCTTTTGACAAAACTTAAGTCCGAAACCTTTAATTTTACACAAGAAATGTCAAATTTAAAATGTAACTTGGCTTCATATTTACCAAAAGCTTTTATGAAGTATCTTTTAATTCTAAGATTCTAAGATTTAATTCTAAGAATGATTTTCAGTAACTTTAGGCCAAAATATTTAACATTTCAAAGGTATTTTTATTTTTAAGTTTTAAATAATAATCTGTCCTGCCAATTTTTCTCTTCACCTACGTATCCCCTCCTCTTTATCTGTCACTTCTTTTTCTTCTTCTCGCAACCCCCGCTCTAACCTATCACTGCGCAGCAGCTATATATGTTTTTTTGAATTAATTAATTAATTTTTTTGCTACATGTTCAGTAATTGTATTTCAACCTGCAAAAGCTGCTGTCTGAAGAAAAATGACACTTAAAGATACACATTTCTCAACCTGAGTCTTTTTCTTCAAATGTTTTATATTATTTGTGATATTTATCAGTCTTGTTGTATTCAGAAGATACAAGGTTGTTTAAAGGGGCAGCTGATTTTATGGACTTTTGACTCCACTGAATGTATATGATGTTATTTATTTGTTTTTATTTAGCTTTACTTAGTTGTTGCTTCGCTGCTACATATTTTATACAAAACAGATTTCTTATCAAATACTGTATATTTTGATGCTGTAGATGAAACTTCAGTGAAATAACAACTACCTTAAAACAGCTCCATAAAAAACAGTGAAATGCTTCTCACAGTGTTTATAACCCTAACAATCATGGGGGTATTTGTTGCATTTTGTGCTTGTACATTTTATGAGTAAATTGAATGCAGGGCCTCATTTTTTGCTTATGTAAAGGATGTGATTATTCATTTCTTTATTTGTGTTGTAGTGTTCTGACTAAATGCAATTATTCTTGTTCTTATTAATATTTTCACTTCACTTCACTTCAATGTCCCTGCTTGGTTATTGATAAAGTTTATTTTGTGTGAAGGGTCTTTGTCCCCATCAGAAACAAAACTGTGTACACACACACAACATTGGAATTGGGATATGTATATATATATATATACATATATAATATTCTGTATTCACTCTTTATTGCTCATATTACAGGGTAATTGCTCATATTACAGGGTAACTGTAGATATCACATTTTTAAAAACAATGTCTAAATGGCTCTAGTGCCTTTTTTGTGTAAGCTTGGAGGGCCACCTGGTGGTGAGGGAGACCTAAAAGCAGTATTCTTACTGGAATATTCCATGTATATAAAAGAAATGGTTTAATATCTCCCTGTAGACACTGTACTTTCAAGGCTCTCTGCATTCATGTGCCATTTACTCACATCTGCACATTTATTATGTTAATGTTATACAAAGTAAATTTCAATATTTCTCATCACATTTTCTCATCCTTATGTGTTTTTATCTTTACATTACTCTTGATCACAGTGAAATTATCAAATGAACTATATGTTTCATATAATTTCAATTTGTACAGAGGTTAGCTGTACATATATTTATTAGGCTCAGTATTGAGTTTGACTGTAACATAAAAATAAAACTGAATTTTACACACTCTCACCTCGCCTACTTGAAATGTTGGTTTATTTGATAAATACCTAAAATTTGTTCTACATTGTGTTGTGTGTGTGTGTTAATTTGTTACTGTTAGACTGTAATTTAGCCCAGTTGGGAACTCTTGATTTCTAGTTATGATTTTGTCATTTACAGACACAGATACACAGCAAAAAATAGATGGCTGGATTATTCTCATCTGATCTAAAATGTTTAATACATTTATGTTTTATATTGTAGCACATTATTGAATACACTGCAAAATCAGACTATAAATCTTGTGTTAGCTTTACAAGCTATTTTTACATTGCATCTGTATCAAACAAACAACAAACATAAAGAAGACTGAATCAATACATGTAACTGCATTCTCTGTCAGCCCAGTACTTTTTTATTCTGATAGTTCACTTGCATCTCTCTCCTCCTTCTGCAAGTATTGTGTGATATTGCCTCATGCACTTGAAAGGCCTACAACTGCGAGGAGAGATACCAAGAGATTTCACATACACACACGCACACACACACAGTCATACACAGGCACACGCACCCTCCACGAGCTGGGAGATGAGATAGGCAACTTATGTTGTCTGTTGACTGCTGGAGTTTGATATCACCCCAGTCAGCCCCGAGGCTCGAGCATAGTGCAGGAACAAAGTACTCAGATATTGGAAAAAATAACATGAGTAGTGCCTATTAGTATTTCTCTACATATGTTTCCTTATTGTGGCTGTTTGGACATGTTGACTCAATCCTAACTTCTAAATCTTAAGGGAATCCGGTTGCTTTTTTGCAGAATGGTCAGGTGTCAATCAAAGCCCGCCCTAATGTGCTGCCGTCCAGCGGTGAATCCTAGGAAATACCTTGGACTCTTGACTGCATTGCAGCCAAAAAAGAGGGCTGGAACCATCAGCAGTTATTGGGCAGGGTACACAAGATGGGAGGGGCAGAGTGGATTTATTCTGCATCTCTCTCTATCTGTTAATCCCACCCTTTTCTTGGTCTGCGTGTGCTGTTCTGGGTGCAGTGCATGAAATTTGGACAGTTGTTGCAAGGCGTTTGAATGGCAGCAGAATGAATGCGTAATGAATGGCATGCAGTGAAAAACAGTCCAAAGGCAGAGCTCAATGATACTACATAACTGGTTTATTTGGCTGTAATTTACCTGATGTATAAATTTCCTGACATTGACATCGATTATTAAAAGGACCTGAATTTCAGATACATCAAATTGATCAATTGAGAAGAAAATTCCCATGAAGTCGTACCGTTACCCAACAAAGATTTATTGTTGCGTCAACAGGTGATTGTTTGTTCGCAAAATACAGCCGAGAGAGAAGAGAAAGGAAAGAAAGCCAGTGAATGTTTCTGTGTTTCTCAGAGCAGAAAACCAAAACCTGAGCATGAATCACGCTGGCGAGGGAAAAACTCAGAAAAGTCGCCAGCTGATGAGAAGAATAAAGTCAACTCAGTTAAATTGACGCGGTGGAGATCTTGAAGCCATGCAGTTAACAGAATATTGCCTTCAAATAACACTCGCACATGCTTTTCCAAAATCAAACATGCATTGGGTATTTCAGTGGGGTAAAGAAGTGTAAATACTCAACATTTTAGCAATACAAATTTTCTAAATGTTTTTGATAATGAATATTTTAAGAGCATGTTACACACTTTTCCAGCAGTCCCTTTATTCAGTTGATTGTTTTAAGCAAATGATAAATGAACATTATTACGTAAAAAATAAAATATAAAATAAAATATATATTTAATATGGATCTTCCTCGATGCTGCCGACGTGTGTCACAAAAACCACAAGCAAATTCAATCACTACTATTAATTCAAAGAGCATTTTGTAAACGATCAATCATGGCAAGCGCAAACTCAGTCATCACAAGGCTGCGAGTGCAGTTCGAATCACAGTGGTCACGGACAAGTTCAGCATCTCCTCTAGAAGCCACCTCACTAAGGCTTGTTATAGTTTAGTCACACATTTGGAAACTTCTCCTTTTCTTGTCTTTTTTTTTCTTTTTTAGGAAAGGTGTGTGTTTGTCGGGCCATCCCCCTTGGAACATTTTTTTTTGTTGTTTTTTAGAAAAGAACTACCAAAATCATGCAACTACCATTTCATTTTTGTGAGACAAAAACCAGTTGGTGCTCTTGATTTGATTTTTCTCTTGGTGCTGGTTGGGAGGTTTGGAGGTGAGGTCAGCGTGGGCGTTTTAGGCACTGCCATCCTGTTTGAGTCGCTGACTGCGAGCCTTGTAGACCTCGATCAGTAAATCTTTGACATACTGGATTTCTCGCTCCACCGACTCCGCCTTGTCACGAAGCTCCCGGTTCTGCCCCTCGAGGCCATGCAGCTCCTCCTCCAGAGAGTCCAGCTCCGCCCTCTTACGCAGCCTGTACCTGCAGAAAAGAAAGAATGCCATTGCTTGGTTTGACAGATTTTGCTGCCTTGCATATTTATTAATGAGTCAGGTGAGTGTGACCTCTGAGCTGCACTGAGGGGCTTACTCCGACAGCTCAGACCTCCCCCCTCTGACAGATAACATGATATGTTGTTTATTTTACCCACAGCAGGGCTCATCGCATTTCATTATCTTCTTTTTTTCAACTTCTCTTTTCCTAACATTGTAGGGACATTTCTATTCCAGTCTGAACAGATGTGAATAAGTGAAACTCCCACACAGACAAACCAGTCTTATAGAAATGGTTAGGTGGGGCTGAATTTGGCAAGCAGTTAGGGACTTTCCATATCCCTCCTACACTCTACAAGCATTTAAAGCACTGGAGAGGCTGGTTTGTGCAGCTCTCCTGCCATGTTAAAGTTGTAAAGCAAAACAACAATCACTTCACTGATAAGCAAACAAAAGCATGAAATGGATCAGTAATTATCTACTGCAACATTGGTTGAATTCAAAAAAAGGCTCACAAAACGGTGATTATGTTTTTTTTTCACTTTTTATTGTTGTAAACCAGATTTTCCTTTAATGACACAACACTCTTCTGCCAACAACATCCATTTTAAGACATTTCTGAAGGTTCAAGAGTGTTTCAGGGAGCTGAATGAGAGTAGGGGGGATCTAGAAACAAAAACAGATTGAGCGAATTGTTTACCTGTGAGCAGCAGTTTTGTTCTGGTCTCTCTTCTTCTGCTTCCTCTCTCCAGTACTGGACTCCAGAGAGGCTGCGCCCATCACCAGAGCTGGTTTGACAGAGCAGGGCTCATCCTTTAACCTCTGGGTAGGGCGGTGGATGGGGGCACCAAGCAGCGTCCCCTCGCTGTCCCCTCTGGACAGACATTCATAGCTTTGGTCTGCAAGGCATTCTGGATAGAGGTAGTGGCCATGTTGGGGCTCTACAGCCTGTGCTTGTGACGGCTGATCTAGGTCACCTATAAAGCTATGGTAAGGCTCTGTGCTGGCCATGGACTGGTGAAAGTAGCCGTCACCGGCCACCATTGTCTCTTGGGGAATACTTCCAGAAAGTCCTCCATCTTTGCTGCAGTGCAAGACCTCAAGCCCCGTGCTGTCGTAACTTACATTGACCTTCACATTATGCATCAACTGTCCCTCTCGCTTGTGGTGGCTGTCATACGAGCCACCCAGACAAAAACCTCGAGCAATCTCTTCGCTGCAAAACATTCCTTCTGAAAAACAATAACTCTCCTCTTCCTTCAACGATAAAGCACATTCTCTCACCTTCTTGACGCTACCGAGGCTGTTCTTGCTCACTGTCTTCAGTGTGGAGTAGTGGTTCACAGACAACTCTGTGCTTCCTGAGTAACTTCCCCTGGAGCCCCACGTATCAAGTCCAACTTCCTCACCAACTTTCACAGTCTCGCTGATGATTCTTCGCCCATTATTGTGGTGGTAGCGGTGATGGTAGTTGTATGGAGCGGGTCTCGCAATTTTGGTTCTGCCAATGGGACCGCCACAGAAACTGGCCAGGTCCAGTTCCCCTGTTGCCAAGGTAACAACCACAGGGCTGGTTTCTGATTGGCTGGTCCCATATGAGCCATAGGGTAATTGATAATAAGACTGGGAGCCCATAGCTTGAGCACCCTTGTCACATTTTGAGGATTTCTCCAACTTGTTTGTTGTGGATGTGGACTCGGAGCGGAAGTAGTCCTCCAGCTGAGCCAGCTCCTCCTGCAGTAGAGAGGTCATGACCTCCAGATCCGAGGGCACCTTGACATCTTGTTCTAACGGCGAGGGCGGAAGGGATGAGCTGGGAGAAGACTCGGTCGTCGACACAAATGAAGACAAATCAACTTTTTCCGTCATCCAATCTGAGTGACCATCACCTATAAAATTTTTAAATAATAAATCGTATGATCAGTAAAGCAATCCATATTTTTTCATTCACCTGTTTCTGAAAAATAAGTGAAATAAAAACAATAAATTTACGAAAAAATCTTAAATCACTCAAGGTAGAGTGGAGAAATGTAAATAAATATTTGTTAAATCAAGCAATACATCCGACAAATCCAAGTGAACAACTAACCGATCATCTGAAAATGATTGAACAGCATCGTCTGCATTCGATAAATATCCACTTAGCTGTACTCACTGTACGACATTAGCCCCGTGCTGCACTGCGGCTCCAACCTCGGGATGTGGAAAAATAAAAAAGCGTCTTGGCAAAACTCACCAATTAAGTTCTGCCTCTCCACTGGCTCCGCCCCCGTCCTGGGCCGTGATTGGCTGTGGCTAGCCTGTCGGAGAGGGGGAGCGCAGAGCTCGCCTGTGGAAATGGGAGGAATTTTCCTGCGAAGGATCGATGCCGCCATTGTGTCGTCTACTTCGATTAAATTGTTCAAAAGCACAAAACGCTCGCTGGGTGGATGAAAGAGTTGTGGAAACACCTGGAGACCTGTGGGGGGAAAAAAAAACAAAAAAAAACAAGAAAATAAAAAAATTGTTTATTTTCAATTTTACCCTTACAATCCATTTCATTAATTAAAACACACCCCCAAAATCCCCTAGACATCGAAAAAATATAATTTTCACTTGTATTTAAAATAAATGAACTAAAAAAAATACTTTAAATTTTAGTGAGTTCCAATTAACTCATCAACCCAATTCCTTTTTTTTTTTTTTAATTTATTTACCTGTCACCTGGTGCTGTAAGGTAATTATTGATTAATGTCACCACATTATAACTGACAAGAGATAATGTGAAAAAGTGTAACTTGACATACTTTAAGGAACAGTAAATTATTGGGGAATAAAGCAAAATGAAAAAGACTTAAAAAAACTGAGCTTTTACAACACTTGAACAACACCATTGCAGACTTAAGCACACAGAACAGAGAAAGTTCTTTTCAAAATGTAAGTAGTAGAAACATATTTGTTGCGCATCTAAAACTACATGAAGAATCATGAAGAGATTAAATTTACTCATTTTTCACATGAAACAACACCTTTAATGTGTTTTCATTAAAATTGTAAAAATGGCAAAAATAGTCATATCTATGGCGCAAATAACAGCTGAATTCTTCAAAATGACACAGTAACGTCATTTTAAACACTGTCCAAACTCATTTGTTAGCAATAAGAAGAAAAAAGATTGTTTCAACTTTGCTCTGTTTCTCCAAAGCTAGAAAGCACTTGTACTTACCCCATAGTTCTGAATAGTCTTGTAAAGTGCGTTGCTGAAGCAAAGCACGCGAAGCTTTAAGGTGAGAAGGCAGACAGTCACAGTTTAAAAAGCCATATTTTCCCTTTTAGATGTCAGGGACTCTTCATGAAGTGTATTTCGACGAAGACACTTGCAGACAGAAAGTTTTTAAATCCGCTACTTCTGGAACTCCTAAAGCCCGGACCTGATCACAGCAGGCGAGATTAATGCGCGGTTTACAGAGTTCACCCGGCCGTTACGTCATGAACCTGGGGACTTTCCCATTATCCAGAGACCACACACTGTCTGTGAGCAGCACACACACTCATCTAGACCCTCTTATCGTTCACTGTATCATTATCATTTTATTTCTGTTGTGTTTCCAATTAATTAATTGGATTTTATTTTACTTTTATTTTGAAGCATTATGCTTACTATACTTATTTATGAGAATAATGATAGAGATTAAATTGTATAAATGAAAAATTACTTTTTTGTATATGTAAAATTTGTGCTTTGTTTTGATGTTGTAAAAACATTAAAAGAGTGTCAGTTTTGTCGGTAAAATAAAGTAGGAGTAAGAGGCTTCACTACGCAGGAAAAAGTCAGTGAGAGAAAAACAAAGAAACGAACTCTGATTTATATTACAGTCAGATCACATTCTGTGTACCATAAAGCAACATGTTACAGATATTAAACACACTTTTAAACAGTAACTATGTGGAGCAAAGAGGTTTTAGTCAGCATGCGGTGCAGTCGGCACTAGTTTCCGTAGCGCCTTGGCGGAAGGACATCATGTTGCAGTTCGAAGGTGTAACTTTAGTTGCAGCCCTGTTGCATCAGATCCGCAGGGGATTCGCTGAACGGTGGAACAATGTGGCCACACCATTGGTTTATCTGGGGGAACTTTTTTATTTCTATTGGCCTGCTATCACTCTTACACTGATTGCTAATCATTACACATTAGCACCAAGCTGAGAATGAGTACTGTACATTTTAACCAGTGCTGTGCAGCGAAAAGAGGCCATGACCTGATGCTAAGATCACATTAAGACAAACAGCCACTTAAAATCAATTACAAGTTGAGATGTATATATTTTTTCTCTGTATGGTCCCCTATTTAACCTCACTTTCATTATTTTGTGCTACTTGGTGTGTCCTATATTGTTTTAATATAACTAAGAAATATTCTCTGACTAACTACCATAAATAATCTGGAAACCACTGAAGTCCCTTTATTTAACTTTGTTAGTAAATGATAAAGTCACTACTTCACCTCCTGCACTCTGTGAGGTTTCTACGTTTCAAACCTATCCATATTGGTGAGAGTACAGAGCGTCATAGAAGTTATTTGTTGTTGAAATATTTCAGTTTTTTTTTTTTTTTAATAAATTTTGTGAAATTGTGCGTGTGTTTTTTTTTATAGAGGTACAGATGTAGATAAAGACATTAAATAGACAGGAGAAAACTGAAGCAAACTGCTTGAATTGATTTTATTAAAGGTTTATTAGGGGCAGTTTGTTTCTATATCTGATACATTTTACATGAAAAAATAGTTAACCTATTAGAAGCATATTTTATCAAGCATTTCCTATAAAACATTCATGTGTTTTTTTGAACGTACAATTTAGAGGAGATTGTTAGACAGCCCTCCACACACACTCACATTTAATATGCTTTATTTGAATCTGCAAATGATGACGAGTAGACAGGGCTTAAACACTAAGAGAGGTTAAATATTCTTTGATATTTAAGGATAAAGAAAAAAAACAGCTAAACACCTGTTAGAGCTGAGCAAAATGATTTACGCCATCTAGCCCTTATGAGGTAGGCCTGCCGTCAGAATCAACTAAGAGTCAATTTGCGAACCTGCCTAAGGCTGCAAAATATCACTACTACTAATCTGTATTTATATCCAAGCTCACTGATTTTGGCACCCAGGAACTAGTACCTGACTGTTTTATTAGCTTCATCTGTGTGCAGTTCAAGAACACAGAGGGTCTCCAGAATTCAAACCTCTCTTCAGCCTTTCTTTACAAAAGAAGATATGTTAAACCCTCCAGGCGTTACATGTTTGTACATGATTACATCTCATTGTAACTGTCTCAAACAGCAGTGCCACTTAAATCACAGCCACTCACAACAAACAAAGCTGATTCGAAGTGTCAATCAAAGCCAACGTGCATCAAACAGTCCCATATTTTTCACACAGTTAGCAGTGATTATGAAGTGCATTTCACAATGTCTATCAGTGTAGAACTAATAGAGAACACACACTCGCACAATATCACACACACATTATTTATAGCAAGGTTAAATATGCATTTTTAAATATCAGTACCATCTAAGAGCTTTTCAACCCCTTTGTATATAATCTCATGTAGCATATTAATTTTAATTAAAATGTATAAATACATATACATAGATAGAAGTGCTTCTAATGACATATCATTTGCAAATTGTCACTTTTACCATTTTCTTTTTTAGCACAGATTTTTAAATGATCCTTTCAGTTAATAGGATCAATAAGTGAAAAATTATAAAAATCACATTTTAGAATAATTAAAATCAATGGCATATAATATATCCATTTAATACACTGTTTGTTTGTATAACAAATAATATTGTCACTGTAAGCATAGTTTGTTTGTCAACAGCTATGTTTCCTCCTGAGGACACCCATAAGTAGAGGCTGCTGTTTGAACGGATAATGAAAAACACTCAGCTGTAAAAGTAAAATTTGTCTATTTGTTATTTTAAATGAGAAGTACCGTAGATTAATTTGTACTATGATGAGAACTTAAACTGTCTTTAAATCTACTTACAACAACAATATAATGTGATTTAATGCATTTAGTAGATGTTTATTTACTGTGGTTTAGTGTTGCCCAAAACAGAAATAAAAATGACTCTAACCAAAGTATCAAAACCAGAAATGTTTGCCTTTGTTTGCACTGATGCTGTTATAAATCTCCACATGCTTCATAAAACAGGAGCTTCATTTAATCACGAGGTTAATGAGTCATAGAAAAACAATATTTCTACTACAGCCGCAACAACCGCAAACATAAAAAGATATGAAATATAATTACACACAAGATGTAGATATTAAAATTCTTTTAAAATTAGCCACCTAGTCAATGTAGTACACACTTCGATTACAGATCAAAAGATCCCAGATCCCAGTAAAAACAGACAGATGATGAAGTGAAGCTTGCATACGGGGCAATACAACTGCTTCTCTCTGGTGACAGCAGTTTGAACAAAGTAAAAAGTGTTCAACTCTTTTTTTTCCTGTGAGATGCATCAGATAATCATCAGTAAGATCTGCCTTTTGTTTAAAATCCATCTGTAATGTTGCAATGAGTCTGTTATTCTACCACAACAGGTTTTTGTCAGAGTTTTTATTTAATTAGGTGTATTTAATGTCTCGCCCACAAGGCCGTCACTCTGTTTGTGTTTTTCTTGTGCCTGACCTCCAGGCTGTTTGCGTGCCATGACAGTGTGTGACAGGGAGGATGTTTGAGGTTGGACAGGCTGGTTGACACCCAGCTTGTCCCACTGCCCTCATTAGTAAAACCAGGACGGCTCTGCACGGCCGCCTGGCTGGAACTCCTCTGCCTGTCATCTGCCTTCCCGACAAACCAAAAGCTGGCTCAAGCAGCCAGGTCTTCCTGTTGCTATAGTAATAGGCAACACTGGCTCACCCCTCTTGAAAACATGTTTTTGGCATGCCTGTAGCCGTGGGTTTTATGGCCTCCCCCTCAGAGCTCTTACACCCCCTTTGTTTACAGTGATCGTCTTGCTATTTCTGCAGACAGTGCAGTTTTTTATTATGCATGATGCACCTCTTTAGTCGCGCATGAATTTGTAATCATTGTAGGTCGTGGAGATCAGGCAAAGTTGTGGTGGTACGTGCAACGCCCCTGAAAGAATTTTAAAAGTAACTTGTTTTATGACCTCTAACAAATCCCTTATTAAGATTAGTTGTAAATGTGTCAACAACATCATTTTTTTCCAGCACTTTGGTGTTTTCCTAGTGATGTTTCTAACAGTAAACTAAAAACTAAACTAAAAACTTTAAGGGTGCCCTCATCATTCCACAAGAAAATAGAAAACACACATTCGGAAATATTAAATCAATCAATTTAAAATTAGATTTTGATGGATGCAAATCATTTATAACCCCATGTTCAAAATTAGTTTAATTTTTGTAAATTTGTGATTGTAATTTAAAAAAAAAAAACCTAATGCCATAAAAATAATCTAATCCATGCTATATACTGTATATGTACATATTTACAGTGGAGTCCACTGATTTCAGTGTTGTGTGCAATAGTCAATCCACAATGAATTCCTTAACTTGCAGACTTTTTCTGTATTGCGGCAAAACGATTGCCTGCTTTTTGTGCAGTATTGCCCTCCATCTGTCCGTTTGTACTGTACAACCATACAGGAGCCCCTCTCCAGCAGTGCATCGTGGGATGGGAAGAGCCTCCTTCAAAGACACGGGCGGCCATGCACTCCTCTACTTCGGCACATTGGTATCAGTTACACCATAATTTCATCACCAGCAGCTCCCTGTGAATCCTGCTTACATTAACTTTTTACAGGGATTGGCAACACAGAGGCAGAGATGCATGGCAGTGCCAGCACTTGAACCCATTTAGATTTTGCCTTCTATTCAGTAGTTGGTCTCAACATATTGTTATTTGTTGATGAAGTGTTGTATTTGTATGAACAAATGGTCTGAGCTGTGAATAATCCCTGCAGTTACAGTGGGATTACAATGAAAGAAAAAGCGAGGGGAATTAAAAAAACAACAGGATGAGGAGACTTCAAAGTGGCAAAGTATGCAGCACTGTGTTTGAATGACGGCTTGCGTATTGTTTTGATAAGTGTTCCCTGAGGAGAACATGTGAAGGAGGGTGTCACTCTCCTCTCATCTCTGCGATAGGGAGCCAGGCACCGAGGGAATGTCAAAACCATCCGTAATTACACCATTCATGCAACAATGCTGCAGAGCGGCTGGTTAACACTCACACAGCGGCACACACACATACACACACATGCACAAATGAATTAATTTGCTTTAAACATGAACCTAAATTAACATGTTAAACCCTGAGATGGTGATGATAATAGTGGTGCACAGGGAGCAAGGAAGAATATCAAATGTAGACAATTGAATTTATTTCCCCTGATACACACAGCTGCTTTCATCACTGCTCAGTGAGTGTATCACTTACTCTGAGGGTTAGTTATGAGACAAAAAAAAAGCCGAATAGACTGTTAATTTTAATGTTTGTTTACAGTCAGATTGAAAATTTAATTAATGTTACATTGTTTCAGCACATAAATGCAAATTACAACAGCAACATGAAAAAACATGAATGAATTAACCCATTATTTTGGCCATGACATTAATGATGAAACAAAGGTTTTTACAGGCCTCATTATAGAATCTGTTTGATAAGGAAATATTGAGTTATTCTGGAAATTTGTAAATTTAAAGATTGCTAAAGAAATACACAACCTAAAAGTTACATGTACCTGAAATTAGGAAAATATAGGTGAGACCTTGCACCGTATCATAGGTCATTTTCTGCGTATGAAATAGTTGATCAAAATGACATTTGAATGACATAAACGATAATTCTTGAAAAATAAAACCTTGTCTGGCCTTCCTCTCTTTTGTGTAACTACATTTTTAAAAAATGTAATCTTAAGTGACTCTGAGATTTAAAAATAAAACACACGATAGTAAAGCAGTCTAAGGCACAGGACCCCCAAAAGGAGTCACATGCTAAATACTAGAATGACTTTTTTCTGCCCTTTCTCGCGAATTTTGCACAGTTTTATCAAAAAAGTGTTCAAAGAAAACAGTTCAACAAGGGAAAAAAAAATCTCTTTTTAATAAATCTGCTCACAACTCAGGCATACAATCTGTGACCAGGGGCTACAAGTAGACGCTGCCTTATATTAGAGGGTCACAAGCAAGTCATGTCAAATCAATTTGATTTATGTAGCCTGAAGTCACAAAATTTCCTCAAAAGGCTTTACAATCCACACAGCGAGCATAACCCCCGCTTCAGATAAGGAAAAAAACAGCCTTGAATGGGGAAAAAGAGGGAAAAGGAAGCGTGAAAAAGCAGGATCCTTCTTCCAGGACATCAGACAAGGAAAAAAGGTCAGGAGCCACTTAATGACTAGAGCATCTCCACTATTTGCAAGAAGTGTTTTTTTTTCATGTATTTTGCCGAATGACATATTAATTTTAGAGATGATGGTGAAATTGATCAGGCACTGCTGCTCACTATCACCCTTAACCGCACAAATTTTTAGTCAATATTTTTATTAATTTCAACAGAATGAGCACTTCTGGGAGTGAAAGAAAAGCTGAGTTTGGGATTTCAAATTAAAATGATAAACAATAATTATCTGTACTGCTGGTATTGGTTCCATCAGAGCAGCTTTGTCGCAGTTCAAACCCTTTTCTGTCTATGCTGTCTGTGTCCTGTCACTTCCCTCTGTGTGTTTGTGCTGTCACCATCAAAATAAAAGCAAAATGTCAAAAGCATAAACTTAAAAAGAAATAAAATATCAGCATTAACCTTTGAAAAAAACAGTCAAAACCTACTGACACACACCCGAATTGATTTTCACACACTCACACAGATACACACATTGTTTTATACATATGTGAGCAGGCGAGGGGGTTTTTTGACTGAGACAGGCCATCCACCAGTCACTGAACGGAGGTAAAAAGATGTGACATTTTAATAAAATTCTGGAATCACTGACCAAATATCTGCTCACCAGATATTTATTAAATCTCAGCTTCTTTAGCAGGAACACACACACAGAATCAAGCAGAGCAGATGAGTTTACATCCAGAGAAACCCACATTACTAGATTACTGTTGTCTTTCTCAGGGTGTTCCACCGCAGTCTCTCGTAAGGATGCTGTGGTTGGGGGAGAGTGTACCAAGCCGTCCCAGCGATTTCAAGTCATTGTGGTCTCATTACAGCAGGCTGTTGGTAATCCTGTGCCTTTGATCTGGGAGCTGAAGGGAGCTGTGTTTTACTGCAGTTCAAACAATGTTCTGCCTGCTCCCTCAGCACCTCCACCAGGAGCCCTGTGGTAGCTGAGGGAGCAGGCTGACAATGGCAAAGGGAGAAGAACGGAAAGTTGAAGGTTGGTTTGTTTTTCAGCACAATGAAGGTGAGACAGGAGCACATGCAAGGGTTTGTCGGCAGTGTGTAAGTCAATCTGAGGTTAACCAGGAGAAGATCTATTTCATGGGGTAATGGGCTCATTTAAGCACTTTCAGATCAACTCGCAATGTTTTTTATGTACACATAGACTCACAAAGAAGACAAAGGAGGAAATGTTTGCATTTGGTGATTTGGATTTGTGAGGCTCTCATAGTAAATCCTTTTGTGCTTACATTATGCAGTGCAGCTTTCAAAACGCATCAGCACTTAAGTGTAAAAAGCTCACAATGATTATGGCAAAGTGAATTCACTGCAATGACAACTTACAGTTAGAATTTTTTCAATAACAGGGTCAGAAAATCATTTAAGACTGGATTCTGCTCTCAAGCTTGCCTAAACATTATAGTTGAACATTGTTTTTCATCATTTTTCAAAGTACAAAGTAAATTTAAAGACTGAAAACAGTGGGAAACAGCTAAATCTGGCTTTTTCCAAATGTTAAAAAATTAAAAAGCAGCAATTAGTTGTGGTTGAATCAGAGATTATTTCTTAACTTTTCTATTTCTCAGTCGACCACATAGAGATAGATATGAGAGTTGTATATAAACAGATGTCAGCTGTAGTCAGAAACGAGACAACCCAAACAATAACCTGACAGACATTAAAATGCTCTGTAGAGCTGAGGAGAACTGCAGAGTCTGGTGATAGTTCTCCGTGGATTCAGCTCTGCGAGCGATATCTTCACATACAAGTAGTCATGTGATCCACTGGGACCGGATCAAAGCCAGGCCTGGTCTTTATTCCTGAACCTTAGTTTAAATAAATTATGTGAATGGGTTTAAAATGTGCTCCTTGTGTTTTTATACCTCATTGCTCCACTGGGTTTCACCATGGATGTTTCATTGATTGATGTGTCATTATCAGAGACAAACCCACCAATTGGGAATGAGCCTTTGAAACAATTAAAAAATGTATTATTAATCTATTTCTTCTGAAAACATTGTGATGACAATATTTATCTTTCAGCGTAATGATAAATACATCCACCTTGAGTGACAGTGAATTTACACTCTCTTAGATGCTGTCAAGGGGCATTCTGGGAAATGTAATGCAGAAACATTATTTACTGAAATCACTTTTACTTCATTATTTAACCTGGCATTTCAAGTTCATTTCTATCTAAAACTGGCTACGGATTTTTATGTGTTGTTTGAAGCAATTATTTTTTTAAGCCAAGCAAGCAAAATTTCATCTGCTGCCATCATCAGTTCGTGTTTCTCCTGAAGCTGCTGCTCTTCAGTACTGATGTATGAGTGCTGTAACCCCGCTGGGTGCCTGGCTGCTAAACACAGAGGTGACAGGTGAAACTCAGTGAGCTCACATGTACAGATCAGCTGTTGTTGTAGCCATGGTACAATATGATTAGGCCAAAGATGGAAAATGTATTGGGTGGCAGTATGCTTCCCTTAATTTCATCCAGTTTTTCTGCAACTTTTTTAAATGGTTGGCCATTCTGCATTTTCTGCTCATTAATGTATTTAAGGATATTAAACTTAATCTGAAACAGCATAAAGTCAGGCTCCTTAACCATCCAGTAATGTGTATTTTTCCCCAAGCGTTCAGCATGATGACAAGTCTCTGTGCACTGTTCAACATCAGGTTAAAGATCGCAGCAGTGGGATCAGTTCTAACCTACAAAACATGCACAGAACACCTGAGACACTTTAAAAATATTTCATTTCCCCACCAGAATTATCCATGTATGTCAGTCAGACTCCAAAGAAATTAATTTAGTCTGATTTCAGGCACTTTACATGTATTTTAGAAGTCTAGTCTGAGCCAGACTTTAACATGACGAATAAACTTCAACATTATTTAAACTCTCTGAGTGACACCCTCCCTTACATGTTCTCCTCAGAGCAGACTTGTCAAATACTTATCTATGTCTTTGATTTGTTACCAAATACCTGAGAAATAAATGACAATGTCTTATAAGTCTCAGCTGCTTTTTATGTTAATGGTTATTATCAAATATTAAGATGGTGAGATGCTAAAATAAAATGTATCCCTTCTTAACATCAGCATTCTGCATCTTGACACAGTAAAATGAAATTTAATCTGCATAAAGTGCTGGTTTGCAGATAATTCATTTTCAAATAAGCTTTTACAATTTAAAATTGAAACACATAAATCACCAAGAACGAAATTGAGTGTTTTGGATTTTACAAAGTGGAGGTATCTAACAACATGAGTGTGTCTTTGAGGGAGTTTGTCTTTAAATTTTAAGTCATGCAAAGCATACTAAAGCTAAAAGGCAGCGTCCGGGTCTCTGGAGCACCCATGGGACTCTTGAAACAAACCAAGGCGGTGCTCCATAAACCTCTAGAAACTTCACAGACAAAAGAAGTAAGGAAACCAAAGGCAGCCAGCTCTCTGCTATATCCACCACCTGAAGCTCAACATATCCCTGCTCAGCCTCTGTACACACACACACACAGACAAACACACGCAACCCGTGGATTTTCTTATACCAATATGGGAATCATACAGTCTGATATGGCCTCACTGACAAATATTCTGTGGGATTCTGCTCATCACTGGCTCATGTTGTGCCGCTGCGGCTTTCTGTTTGTCCCTGATCTTCAACATTTTGGTAGAAGTGTGGATTCCAATAAAGGCTTGTTAAACAACAGATTTCATTCTCAGACTCAAGAGGGCCCTGCATGGCCCAGAGGCGTAAGCTGCTCCTTTGAACATCTAAATCCCCATGCAGCGTCTGACTTCCCTTTGTTACTCGCTGGTGGATGTTCTTTCACTGTTTTTCAATGTGCAACACGGCTCTGGATAGGCGCCAGTGGCCTGTGTACAGGGAGCTTTTAGCTGTAAAAGATCATATCATTGAGATCATCAAGCCCCAGTTAATTGAACTTTTACATATCTTTGTAGAAGCTCTGGGTGAACATATTGTTTTAATAAAGAATTCATCAGCCAGAGATGGGGAGCCAGACTTAATGAGCCCCTCCCTGGACCGGAGATGAGAGACATGAAGCAAACAGTCTGCTCTCAGCCCGAATGTCTGCTGCCCTCTCCTGCCTGCTGCTGTGAACACACACACATTTTTTCCCTCATATGAGAGATGCACTGCCTTATGAGACCAGAGCACTGAAAATGTTTTGGTACCAGAGTGCATGGTGTTCATCTGCATTTATGTATTAAAGTTTTGGTGGTTAAACACTGAGAGTATGGTCGCTCCTTTTTGCCCAGGCAGGGCAGGAGGATTTTAAATTTCAGGCTGGATCACCAAACAGGCAAAGAGAACAGCTGCTCTGCCTCCACAGTCCCAGATTTTGTCACCTGCTTTGATCATTTTATCAGCTTGGGAATATGCATTATTAAATTGCAGTGCTAATAACCAATCTAGGTCCTTTGTTATGATCTCATGTTATGACCCTGTTGTCCTTTATCCATACCCTGTGTTGAGCCTGTGTCTCATTTTTCAAACTAAAGCTGTTTGTAATCAATATACTGCAAACTGACTGACACACAGAAAACCTTGACATACCATACCAGCATAGGAGCACTGACTAGCAACCCCATAATAGGTTAATAAACTACTGACGCATTCAAATTTGAATCTAAATCAATATAAGAATCAGCTTGTCCAGTACGTTCCAGTTTATACAGAATTTGGTTGTTTGCAGTAGCTCTCCACAGCAACCAGCTTACTTGCATAAAACCAACTTTGATGATACTGATATTATGTAGCTTTTCATTTAAATAATGCTGCCATTAGCTGATATTTCTGGTACCTTCTCAAAATAGTTTTAATTTAATTCATGAGACACTTATCATGCTAATAGTGTGTTTTTGGCACCTCCTGGGGGCAGGGTATGTGCAGGTTTCTTTGTGGTTGAATACAATCAAAACCTGACAATGAATGCAATTAAGGTAATGACTGAATGTAATGACTATAATGGAAATTATTTTGATAGTAGATGATGCATGTTCAGGAGAGTAAGTAAAAAATCAAGATATGAATAATGAGATAAATGTGTCAAATATTTATTAACATAGCGAGCAAATTTTTCTTAAAGTCTTCTGTTGCAGCATTGCAAAGCTAAAATGTTGTATCTGTCTTGCACTCAGTGTGCTTTGGATCAAATTGGGAGGTGTTTAAGAAACCGGAATAATTTCTAGCCAAAAAAGCGTAAATGAAATGAAACAAAAGAATTATATTAAAACTTAAGTAGGAAAATGTTTAGTCACAGGAAAAATACTGCTTTCAACTTATTACCTACATGCGTAGGAGTTCTGTTAACAGTGTACTCTTACGCAAGCTAGTTTCATAAGTGTACAAAGGCAGTAGTGAGAAAGATTTAGGTTCCAATATGTGAAAGGACCTTTGGCCTCCACATTTTACACATTGAAGTCACTTGAGGATGAGAGAAAGGGGGAAAGAAAAAAAAGAATAGGTGTTTAAATGGTACTATTCAAACAATCACTCAGTAAAGTATAACAGCTATTGCCAGTGTTATTTGGACTATATTGAGTCACTAAGGAAGCCACAGGATTTGTCAGCTTAACTGCGCTTAATAAGCAGCCTGATTACTATCATTTGCTGATACAGTACAAAGGCATAAACTCTGCTCTTCTTTCTCTGCTCCATTATGTCCCAAAATGATCTTCTGGACATGTAACGTAGAAATCTTGAACCTTGAGTGCTTCCTTGTACCAAGACCCCAGATTTTGTATAACATTACTTGCATCGTACTGAAGTATTTTTCTGACCTCAGCCTACACAAAACCTCTCAAACAAAACTATAAGTACTGTGGATAAAATCTGAAACCAAAGGAAGAATAGTGCTGCACACAGTCATTACAACCACTGACTGAAACACTGTGTATTGTTATCATATCTGTTCTATTCAGTCCAATCTTTGATTGACTTTTTTAGCAGCAGAGATCAAAGGCTGGAGGAGACAAAAGATGAAAGAAGATAAAAGAAGAGCTGGAGGAAAGACATCCCAGAAACTGTCACCTAACCATGCTGCCTCAAGTGGAGCGGCAAACAGGCTTTACAAAAAAAAAGAATAAAAAAAGGAAAGAAATTAATGAAAAAACTAAACCCTTTCAGCATTTCCTCTTTATAATGTAGAGTACTAGGGACTCGTTTTTTTCAGTATTGACAAAATTACAAGGGTCCTACCATACTACGTCTGTGTACACACTGACATGTCCTCTGTTTACACAGAGGATTGAACAGAGGGACTGTGATGGGGCAGACACAAGATTTTCAATTTCCTGCCAGATATTCTCCTCATGTTTAACTACTCCTGTGTCTCTTTAATGGGCCTAATTTGAGTTGCTCTTATCACATCTTTTCTTAAAAGTCCTATTACCCACCTTTCTCTGGTTATTGGTTAAACCTTATTGGTACCATATTGATGATGATGACAGTGATGATGATAAAGATGAAAATGATGATGATGACGATGATGTTGTTGTGATTAATTATGACCTGGATAATTTTTGATGAGGATGTTCCAAATAACAATGATTATGTTGATAAAGATAAAGTTGGAGTTGCAAATCAGAACAAAAATATAAACTTTTTGGATTATTCTGTTACATTAATTGTGGCATCATATTTGGATATATAGCACACTTGGCTGTTTTCTCTCTGACATCATAATTGGATGTTTTCTCTTCTCTGTGACATCACAATTCATTGCGTGATATCCACTATGACATCATTTTGGACTATTTTAAAATGATTTTTCCAATTAAGTAATACATTATTACAGAAGCACGCTAATCAACATCGCAAATAACAGTGGAGCAATAGAAGGCACATTAGTTTCTTGATCGGGGACTCAACTCTCACACCCTTATAGATATATGATTATCATAATTTAGTATGTGGTTTTATCATGTCTTTCTTCAAAAACTAGCGTCTGCGATGAACAGCTCTTCTGCACCTGCGAACGCGTCAAGAAGCTTGTCTGCGTGTGGGAGCAGAGCGAGAGGCCTGTCTGTGTCTGCGTGGTATTTTCAAAATAAACTGCTGGATGCAACAAGCTCTTTTTAAGAACTCACAGTCGGTTATCTGGTGATGTCATAGTTTATGTCACAAAGGCAGGACTTTGTTCTCTCTCTTGGGACGATCATTTAGCTTTGCTTGTTGTGATTGGATGATTATTGGATTCGGTAACATAACTGACTGTGATGTCAAATTGTAACAAAAATATTTTATAATGATATTATCATGGAAAAAATACATCCAAGTGTGATGCCACAAAGGACCTCACACTGTAAACTGTGATGTCACAATTTTTCATTTATTTTATTATTTTTTCATTTTATTATTTCATCTTACATTTATTATTTTACTGGATGTGTTTAGTCCATTGTGACTTCACTATTAAATGTTTTTTCAGTTTGTAATGACATGACAATATGATGTGTTGAGTTAATTTTGGCTTAATACTCAAAAATATCTTACAAATAAGTAAATCTTACAAAAATGAAATTAATCCGCTAGGTCTTATGTAGTCAGATGTTGAGAGTAGGCCGAATCTTTTGTGCTTGTTTCCGCAGTCAGCAACAGTGTATTTGGCGTGCTTGTCTGTAACTTATCTTCGTTTGTCTACCAGACCTAGAGTAGATTATGAATAGTTAATAGGCTTGTTCGGTATACCGGTACTAAATTGGTACCGCGGTACTGAGTCATTTAAAACGGTACTATACTGCGCCCGGCCGGTACCGGAACTTTTTTTTCTTTTTTTTACGTCGCCGCGTGACTGCAGCGCGTGGTAATCATTTGAGCCGAGGCGAGTGAGCGAGCAGTGTGGAGCTGCAAACGGAGCGAGAGTCTGGCGACAGAGAGAGATAAAGGAGAGAAAGAGAGAGAGAGACAGGAGCAGGGAGAGAATGGCAGCTGCAACCTTCACCACGCCGTAACTCGTGGATTAACCAGGTTCACGAGGTGCAATATGGAATTACAAATGATTACGGTGAAGCCATTAACACCGAAGCACCACTGTGCAAACGGTGTTACAAAACATGTCTGGCCAAGGGCGGAAACACTTCCAACTTCGCAAAACACTGGAAGGACAAGAATCCACACCCGATGTATAGTTATAGGTCTAAGATTTATATCAAAATAAAGTCAATAATGACCTTTTTTGTGTTCTCTTTTTGTTTGGGAAAGTATCGAAAAGTATCGAAAAGTATGGTGGTACTGTACCGGTACCAAAATGTTGGTATTGTGACAACTCTAGTCCCGATGCATCGTTGTTCCCAGGTGCATCAGTGCAGCAATGTATCTTTCTGCTTTCTTTCCTCTGGTGGCATGAAAATCCCATACAGCTTTAAACACTGAGTGGATGTATTACTGAGCTATAAATTATTCAATTCAATTCAATTCAATTCAATTTTATTTATATAGCGTCAAATCACAACAAAGTTGTCTCAAGACACTTTAC
>JAPZDV010000024.1:2989658-3046977 GCA_029814665.1 Acanthurus lineatus
GTCCAGGCTGGTCTTAGCTGGGTTTTGGCAAGTTTAGCTGGTTTACCAGGCTGGTCAAGCTGGTATTTTTCAGCAGGGTGTCCTTTTTTTTTAATATAAGATAACATATTCCTTTAGTCTCCCAAAACTGGCAAGTTCACAGTGTCACAGCAGCGATATTAGTATAATTATGCTAAATAAGACTGACACCGTCTCACACTTAGCAATGTTGTCAACAGCAGGAGGAAGGAAGGAGGAGCAGCATTCCAATCTCTTTCATACACCACAGAGGAAATAGCCTATGACTAAAGGGGTGACCTAGTGCTGTCCACACATCAACATGTCTCCATGTTAAAGGAAACAGTAACATTTTCAAAGTTTGTTTTTGTTAAATAGCACGTGCTAATGAAACTGGGGGGTGTGGCCATTGTTAAACCAAAATATAATTATATCCAACTTTCAGGGTTTATTCTGTGACAATATAACCTCACTAGTCATTGTTGAACAGCAGCCAATGAAAAAAGAAAAAAGACAGTGGTGATCATGGCCACTCTCAGCCTCAGTAGTCCTCCAACTGCACATAATGCAGTTCTTAGCACATTTTCGAAAAGTGTCTGCAACCACCGAAGTTTGATGGGGTTGTTAACCCAGTGATGAATACAAATTTTCTTCATCATATTCACTGTTTGTATGGGCAGCGTTACTGACAAAAAGAGCATTAGCTTTCTAGGTCATTGCCCACAGCACACAGGAGAAGTCGTTTGTTGTTGTTGTTGTTGTTGTTTTGCTTTGTTTGTTTTTTGGCCTAAAAACAGGCACATTAACTTAAACTGTTCTGTCCAGCCAATTAAGTCAGGTCAAGTAAATTTTTGTTTACATAGCGCCAAATTACAACAAAAAGTTGCCTTCATTAGGCTCTACAATGCTGCCCCCATTGGATTTGTAATGAACTGTAGTTAACCTAAACCCAGGTTTTTTGATTATTCTCCATAAAGAATTTTATGCCCTTCAATTTTTTATTGACTAAACACACTATGGAAGTTATTTTGGGGAAAGTAATGCAAAAGTTGTGTAATTTTGTAAAGTAAGTGATTACTTTGAAAAATGAGTAACTGGTAATATCTAAAAATAAAATTTTGGAGGTGACTTGACCAACACTGCAGTTGGGATTGTTTGGTCTATTGTGACAACAAAACAGGGTGTTTTTATTTGTTGTGACATCACAATCTGGTGCGGTAAGTTAATTTCAAGTCTGATTCTAAAATGACTAAAATTGCCAAATTTAAGTTAAAAAATAATTTGACTATTTGACTCAGGTTTTGGAATTATTACCACATCCCCAGTGAATTGTTAAGTGAGAATAAAAATTAAAAAAACGTTCTTTTTTCATCATTTCAGTCCTGAGTCCGGACCCAACAACAGTTTCCAGACAGAATGATACTTTAATCAGGATACCATGACCTTTGCTACATCATTTTTGGCCATCCTTTTTAAAATTTGTCTCAAGTGAGCCCCTCAACCTTTTTCAAGCACAATATACCCACATTTGATTGAACTATGGCCCAGATTCCCTAATGTACTATTTTTCAACATTTCCACTGTAATGTGCGGCAGTTAGCTTTATGCCTGTAAGTGTATTAAGTGTATTATTGTAAACATCCTTAGAGTACATTTTTTTGGAGGGAGAAGTAACTGCAGGAGGCCTCCGTGCAGTGATTCCAGGCCAGAATGATCCCCTGTCTAAAGGTTTTTGTTATCTTTGTTGTTTTCAATACTTGAACAGCCTGTTGAAGTCAAGAAGGCCAGTTGTTGCTCAACATGGTTAAAATTGCATGATCATCATGATTTTATTGGACAATGGCTCCTTTTAATCTTTCCCAACCTCCCACTTTTTTCACCCCCCTTAGCTCACTGCAGTGTGGACTCCTGTCAAATTCTTTAGAAACTGGAGGAGTGGACTGCTGGCTGCAGCCAGCACTGTGTGATTTAACTTTTGGGAAGTGAAACTCATTTGGGAATAGGGAGGAGGCTGCAAAGGTCCAACGAGTTTGGGGGGGAGTGACTCCAGAGGGAGGGGATGGCGATGATTTGGGGGTATAAACAGCTACCGCCGCCCCCTTCGTTTGAGCAACTTTGTGCCCAGCACATCAGTCTCTGTGTCTCTCTGAGTCCGGCCCGCAGTGGGGGGGTTGCAGGCTGAAAAGTGCGTCCTTCTGCGCTGCAGTGAGGTCCATTCAAGTTGTCCCTCTGCTTGCAAAGCACAGACTGTGCTCTGCAGAAATGGCACCTGTCCTCAAAATGTTTGCTGTCATTATCGCATCAGCGATCCTCCAAACGGCGACATCGGCCCACCTCAATGACACGTAAGTGAAATTTGGATTTTCTTTGTTTATTTAACAAACAGACACATTTCATGTAGTCTGCAAACGTTTGGCTTGTGTGTCACGTACGTAGACGTCATGTGCATGCATCAGTGTTTGCAAAAGAGGCAGCTGCACGTGATGAAGCTAGCAAACGGTTGAAAATCATGTTTTGTAGTCCCATGTTTGGTATCACTAAGGACCAAAAACCAGCATCGTCCAGCTGGTGAGGCAGAGAGTCCTGTGGTTGGCCTCAGGATACTGTTATGCAATCTGTAGAAAGGCAGCACCAGTATGTGTGTGTGTCAAAGTTCATTCACACGCCAACACTAACATCCATTTGATGCATAATCTTATCAGAGCTGCGCAGATCATTAGTGCTGAGTGGAACAGAAGTGATTTTTTCAGTGTTGATCAATTGTTAGTTGAAAAGAATACTGTATTTGCATTTATTCATGATAGTGTTTTTGGGTGAAAATCAAAACAGTTCTTAGTTCTAAAGTCAAAAACTCACTGTCTTTGCGTATGGACGGTATTCTGACCTTTGTTTTCGTGTCCCTTGTTATATCTGTATGAGTCTAGACCCTATTGTTTAGTATCAGTGTCAAATGACTTTTTATCATCATGTAACTTCCTGACATCAATATTCTCAGCAGCACCACCCAAAACTCAATTCAGTGTGTCCTTTATTTCTCATTGGCACAGCAGGCCCCTGTGTACCAACCAGCTTCAAACCCAATACTCAGCACAGTGGTTGGTTAAATTGAGATGATATGGTTGTTCAAGGTGTCCTGTGTAATTTTATATGTAAAACATGCTACAATGATATTAGATTTCCTATTATGCAGAAAAAGTGCTCAGAGGATATTATAACTAAAACACCGGCAAAAGAACTGTAGCTGATATTATGTTTTACAAATGCAGTGTGAGCAAAAAGGAAAATGTTATTTTTCTGAAATTAATAAATAAATGGATAATTATTTACTTTCCACCACCACTCAGTTTTTGTTTTGTTTAGTTTTTTTTGTTTGTTTGTTTAACTTTTTTTCAGATATCAACTTTAGAGAGGACTTTTTTCCAGTTTTTAACAGCCACGTTAGGCTTCCTTGCTAGTAAGGAAAGTGAAGTGAGCTGCAATCTGCAGTGTCACCTATAGTTGCCCTGGAATCTTACCAACTTGACCTTTAAGTTGATCACCTATATGTTGTAATGCTTTTGCTTGCTAACACATCCAACACACAGGGAAAAAACGTTTGGAGTTGTGTATCTGGTCAGCTGATGAATGTAGGTGTAATATTTTCTGGGGGGTTTTTGAGCACTGTTTTCACTATCTGGTGAGAAAAATATCTGGTTCTTTTAGCCGGCCCAAGCTCGAGGATAATCAGTATAATCAGGCAGGTCCAGGTGTCAACAACTGGCTGTGGCATACAGGCTAGTTTGTAGCACCAGCTTCCACTAACCCTGCTGGAGACAAAATAAAACTTCATGTCCAACCCGCCCCCAACTAGTTCCTCAATGCTTTGAAGTCCCCTTTGATTTCAAGAGTTTATGAGACATGAAAAAAAGATTGTGTGCAATTCTTTCTTATATTTTATGTCAGAGCATGTGCTGTTTTCTTGTTTGTTTGCATGAGGTGATATAGTGGTGGTGCTAAAATTGCTGGAACAGAGTGAAACAGAGAATTCAGAACACACTAACAAGCTCACTACATCATGCAACATATTAGTCAAACCTCCAACTGAAGTTATATGGTAATAACATTAGCCAGTATGGATGCAGGGTTAGGGTTGTAACACAACCTATTGTTTGGCACACCCATGACAGAGCTTCAGTTGTTTATCATTTTCATTTAAATGGAGATTTATCTCAACCAGAACTTGTGTACAGTGGGATTTTTCAAAATTTGTCCCATTTGACCCAGTGTTATTCTAAAAATAGTGATTATAGTCACCTTATTGTCATAGTCCTGAAGCAGGTGTTTTTGTGTTCACTTCCACCTCATGCATTAGCTTAATTTTACAAGGGACCACAAGAACAGCTGCTTAGTCTCGGGCTTAGACTCGGGCTGCAGAAATGCAAAAGAATTTCTTTTTTTAATGCAACAACATAAACAGAACTCTTGACCTAACAAAAATGATTCATTTGGCTACTTTTTACTGTACTTGCATGTTTTTCTTTGCACATTTTGTTTGGATCATCAGCACTTGATATTCATATTCAACTCATTTTATGTCCTTTCTCTACATGCAGTATTTTTGCAGTGACTGTGAGCTCCCAGGCAAGAGGAGGGAAACAGGAGACTCTGTGTGCCCAGATCCACGGCCCCACTGAACCAGCGTCTCTGACCATCGCCCTCGAAATGGACTCTGGCAGCACAGTCATCCTGGAGGAGGCCGTCAAACAGGACTTTTACCGCTGCTTAAACTTCCAGGTCTGACTCAACATATAAACACACAGTTTGCAGAGTGGTGGGTCACGTCACACTTTAAATATAACCTATAAAGTCTATTTGCTTTTTGATATTTGCTCCTGCATTTTCTTTGGCAGCAATGTGGAACAGAGCAGATCTTAACCCTTAGTGTTTGTAGTGGTTACATGCATCCATGAGGATTCCAGACTTCCCTCCATTAAACTAATGGCACAGATACCAAAGTTGTTATGTACCCAATTATCTAGCCTGGCGCCATGATGGGGCTGTCAATGCCAATGGTTCTCTGCAAAGAACTGCTCTGGTTTTTGTCACACCGCCGCTGCTGTTATGCAACTTATGGGCCTTGCTCCATATTGATGTAAAATGACCTGCCGACCCCAATCAGCTCTGTGACAATAGCACTTAGTTTCACTTCGCTCCCTGGTGTCCCTGCTGTAGGCCTAGTCTGGCACTTTCCTGTCCGCAGCTAAACAACGGCTGCTTTCTGCCAGGGGCTAACCATGTACCTGCATTCCTTTGGACAACACCCCCTGCCCCCTACCCTTAGACTCACAATACACACACATACAAAAAAACAGCCTTGACAACATTTGGAATTGGTTCCAGTCACTGTTACATAATAGCAGCTCCATTAGCAAGTGAAAACATACGCTAAGCAAGTATGACGACATTTTATAATTAACTATGTGAGGTGAAAGATGTTGGTTGTTGCACAATTTCAGCAGAACTTGGATGGATTTGCTTCCAAGTGGTTGTTCTGAACTGTTATGGATGACAGATGTTTTACTATAAACACATTCCAAAGAAGGAAAAAGAACTATCTAAAAAAGATTGCCTGTCAACTGGGCACGAATTGCAGCTCTGTGCGAGATTTACGAGTTATCCCTTTTTCCTCCTGAAGATTTAAACATTGCCTGGACCTCTAACAGATGTGTGTTTTCTGGTATTGCAGGTCCCTAAAGTGCCCACCAGAAAAGTGGCATTCATTAATGTCACCATCCAGGGTGAGAGTGCTTCAATGAGCAAGAAGACCAAAATCCTAATTGAGCCCCCTACTTTCATCCATATCATTCAGACAGATAAACCAATCTACAAACCTGGACAGACTGGTGGGTATCACATGTTGTGGTATTATGATCATGTTCATCAGGAAGAGATTTATAGCCCTTGAGCCTCCTCCTGTATGGTGAAAACCAATGTTGCTGCTCTGCTGCAGTCACACAGTTCATACAGCCCTTATTAGATCCTCTGCACTGCTTTTAATTCAGCTAAACTTGCACAATTTTGTACTACATTTAAAATATCTGCATAATGCTGAGCCACAACTTAACAACTTTATGTCTATATTTAGCACACAGAATAATGGTGGTTCCTCAAGAGTGGATGTACATTTGGAGTGGGATTCTTGTCCTTAACTTACATGTCATTTTTTAACCATCAATAAATTATTTCCAAAGTAGTTTATTCTTTTTATGTTAAATAAAAAGAGTTGAGACAACTGTTCAGTCAACTTGTTGTCTCCATATGATGCCAGTGATATGTAATGAAAGTATAACTTATGAGAAGCCTGTGATAAGAGTTACTACTTTTGATGAGAAAAGTGATTTGTACGTGTAAAACCAATGTGGTACCTTTTTAAAATTAAATGCATACTTGTTTATCCTCAGTTTACTCTTCACTCAGCCTTTTAAAATCAGATATGTGATGTCAGTGTGGCTCAGGATGAGCTCTTTTTTTATTGGAAAAATGTGATGCCATCAGGTTAATTTGCTGTGTGCTTGGGGATTTTTAGTAGCCTATATTACAAACAGATGTGTAACTGACAACAGTCTTGCAAAATATTTGCTTTTGAGTTGCATTGTGGAAATGTAGTTATAAGTGGTCTTCTTGTTTGATTCTGACTATAAATTTAAAGTGAGAATGTCTCGATCTCTGAGGTTTGGACCATTGACTATGACCAGAATGTTAGGATAGTGGTTGTCCATTTTGGGTCTGAAAAGTAAAGCCCATGTGACATCCTTAAACCTACCTTCTTTCTGAAGGCCAGCAAGGGGCAATTCCACTTGTTGCAAAGGAAGTCTGATTTTGATGAGGTCTATGAAAAATGACCGTACCTCTCACTTGATTTTATTACCCCAGTAAACATTTTCCTGATCAATCGCAAGGTTTAAGTCTTAGGAAATACAGTATGATGTTAATTTTGTAAAAAATACGTTTCTATTAGAATGAATTACATGATAAAGCAGAGTGTGCTTTTGGGTGTAACTGCCTTGTGATCGACAAGATACTATCATGGTGAATCCCCAACATCTTGATTCCAACCTCTTGTCTATGCATGATCACTTTTGGCTCCCAAAAAAAACAAGATGGTAACTGACATAATGCCAAACTAAAGGTTTTAAAACAGTAGTCCACCAACCAATAAGTCCTGTAACTTTTTGATGACAATCCCAAAGTACTTTAATTCTTTTTTTTAAATGTGGTTTCTCTTAAACCATAAACTGTTGCTTCCTGGTGTCTTTGGTTCAACTAAAGAAGATGAAAGCCAAGGAAATACGTATCTTTTGATTTTTTTCACATCTTCACACCATCTGCTATCACTAGAAACTTCAATTTGGTCTGTAAGAACAGAGCCCTAATTTTATTAAGTGCTTTGTAAGCAGTCTGTCTCATGTCCCACCCCACCTCTGCAAGCTGACGCACTATGGATTATTCAGTTTATTCACTGTATAGCCCTACTCACATATTGATGTGTGTGTGTTATATTTAGAGAATTAATTGATGCATTTTTTTCCCCTTTGGTTCTTTAAAGTCCAGTTCCGAATCGTCTCTATGGATGCTAATTTCATCCCTGTTGATCGAATGGTAAGTGTGTCTATTTTTACTCTGCCAAATTCTGTGATGTTGTATGATGTGTGTAATAATGTGTGAACTTCACAACTTGGTGTGATTTCTACCAAGCAGTCAGTGAATCTGAAGAGCGAGGTCTATTTTGGTTCAGGAGAGTGGGAGGTGAAAGAAGGGCTGTTTGTTGATTTTGAAGACGGCGTGGGTGGGAAGCGCTGTGTGGAGTAGTGTGATAAACATGCTGTCAGAGTTCATTTGGCACACACTGCATTTGACCCAGACATCTGAATCAATACGGGCTCAAGGCCTTTTCCGTTTGGTTGAGAGGCTGAAAACACAAATGTGTGCAGCAACATAAAATTCATTCAGATGTATCAAGAGGGAAGCTTGCTGGAGAGTAGCATGTGTCTTTAGCTCTCAATTCATTTTCATTTTCAAATAAAGCTGTATTTCTTTAATAACAGTGTTTTTTTCCCACATGTAACTTTTGCTTCCATCACTTCATCTGAGATTTAAGATCACTACAATACGTGAAAAAACACATTTCATAGATGTATGCTTAAGGCATGCTGTGTGTATGTATAAAACTCTGTCAACTCATCAACTTTTACATAACTGTTTCGTTGTTTTTGTCTTTTTCAGTACAAAGTGGTGGATATCCAGGTAAGATGTACTAAAAGTGATAGTATGGAAGACTCAGGTGCTTATAAATCACTGCATGCCAGCTCTCCTGCAGCCATTCACAGACCCTATAAAACACAGAGGAATAACAGTCAGAGCATCTTCAGCATTGTGTTTTAGCTAATCTAGTGATTTCTGAGGGGAATAAACTTCTTGAGAGATGCATTATTTGTGGGTGTAGGGGGTGTAATCAGCTCATTCAGGGATTTGATTGGATAGTTCAAAACTGGGCCCAGTTCAGTCAGCATTAACTTACAGATATTAACTGACACACATGTAGCAGCTGTTTACCTCCACCCACACCTTTCTCACAAGCATTGTTAGATAAAGAGCCAGTTTAGAGGAGGAGAGAATAAATTAGCAATGATTCTGTTTTTAAAAACATAATAAAAAATGTGGACATTCACACTTTTAACCCAGAAAGTCATTTTGCTAGCTAATGGTCAGTGAGGATTTGCTTTGATGTATACATTTGCCTATACTTCCCATAGCGCTGTCATGATTTCTGATTTCATTACATGGTTCTCATGGCTAAAGGTACTATTGATTAAAGTATTGTCACAATATTTATTGAAATTTTGATAATTTTTGTTAAGTAAAATTTGTTAATTGTGTGTTTTGTTTTGTAGTCTAGAGAGGTGGAGAGAGTCTGTTACCATGACTGTTCAAAAATGTCTAAACTCAGGCTTGAGTGATGTGTCTGTGTCTTTATGTAGGATCCCAGTTCAAACCGCATTGCACAGTGGTTGGATAAATCCATTGATAGCGGTATCCTTGATCTTTCCCACCCTATGATTCCTGAGGCACCACAAGGAACCTATGTGATCACTGCCAAGACGAACAAAGGAGAGCAAATATCCCACAGCTTCGACATCAAGGAATATGGTCTGCTGCAGTCACCTGCTAACAAAAAACCCCCAAAAAATCATACATTTGCAAGAATCATGATTTATTTAATCAATGCACATATTCAGCTGTGAGATTTTTCATGCTGTTTCTTTCACTTCAGTTTTGCCAAAGTATGAAGTAAAGGTTCACCTACCCAGTGTGATTTCCATCATGGACCAAGTGGCAACGTTAAGGATCTGTGGAAAGTGAGTGTCCCACCTGAACAGGGGAATCCCATGAGCTGTTAGGTTTGAATTTATATTTATATTTTGGCTTAATAGCTTTCACCTGCTTACTAACTTGAGCAGTAATCCTTGATTGATGTAAGGATGAATTAAGTATTACAACTAAATGTTTTCAGTGGTGTCACACAGAAACAACTCACTGATCAAATAGCCAGTATAGACACTGACATGGTCAAAGATAAAAGTTCTTGCCTCCTTAAGAAACATTCATTTAGGCGGCAAAGGAACACTGCAGTAATAACCACAGTTTAATTTGGACTTGAATTTTTTGTGTGCAGTTGTGAAAATAAGGGAAAAAGTCAATACAAACAGCAATTATTTACTGATTCTAATCAAAAATAAAAGTTTTTCAAAGATCAGTCAGTTAGTGTCATCCACATCAGACATGGGTCGACACAGGCTGGGTTTAACCAAATCAAGGTTCTGATTTGAGTTATTTCAATTGCAAGGTACTGTTTCACAAAACCCTGAAGTTTGTCTTTTAATATTAAACTTTCCTCACAGATATCTGTTAGGGTCTAAAGAACAGATGCAACACCCAGCCCTGACATGATGGATATTGTGCTTGTTTGTTGCCGTCTTTGTGAATAATACTTGTGTCTATGGAAAGCTCTTAACCTTAAATGGTGGTTTTTCAAAATGGCATCATCGTATCCTTGTGTGTTTCTCTGCAGATACACCTATGGGAAGCCAGTGATTGGTTCAGTGAAGGCTGTGTTTTGTAGACATGCCATTCGTTTTTACTGGTATTCAAGTTCCCAAGAAAGTGACATATGCAAGACGTATGAAATGACAGTAAGTGTGTCAAATATGATTTTTTTGTTGATGTTGTTGCAGCTCTGGCACTGGTTGTATACTGTGCATATGTATTTTTCTTTTGAAACTGTTATCCTCTTCTAGACGGACAAAAGTGGCTGTGCTACACAAACTGTGGACGTGACAAAGTTTTCACTCAACAAGAACATGTACGAGGACAGTTTTGATGTGAAAGCAGAAATGGAAGAGTTTGGCACAGGTAGGTTGACTTCATGGTGGATACTGCTCATTAAATAATCTGCACCAGTTCCTGATGAGCTCTGTGTAATGAATACCATCCAGGGGTCATTCTTGAGGGCAGTGGGCAGAGCAGCTTCAGCAGTCGCCTCAGAACTGTGACCTTTGAGGATGTTCCTGCAGTATTCAAACCCGGCATCCTGTTCGAGGGAAAGGTAATCCATCTTAATAATTACCATTGAAAGCTGCAGCCATAAATGCATGTTTATATATATGCTAGTTGCAATGTTCTTGAAATCGCAGTCAGCCTTCTAGACTAATAATTTAATTACTATAATTTAACCTCTACTTGATGTTGTGCCACAAAATTTTATTCAAACATGTATGGACTTTCATATCTTGCCATGAAGTTAAAGTTTATGGTTTTTAATGACACATCTGTGCAGCATTTTGAAAAAATGCAAGCTGACACAATGAAAAATGTAGCACATGCATCTATGTTCCTCTCTGGATGATAACGATGGAGATGCTGTTACTTTTCATCAAGGGCCGTCATCATCAATACTTTGGTTTACAATAAAATACTTGCAAAACAGACATCATTCCCATCAACCCTGGTTACGCTTTGTATAACGCTTAATAGTGAATGTCAGTTCACCAACATAGTGAACATGGTAAACCTTATTGTTGCTCAACATCAGCATTAAAGTAACATTGTTGAATACTGAACATTGTTTGCATGTAAGCATTCTGCTAGTGCAGCCTCACAGAGTGGTTAGCATGGTTTCTACTTTCCCATTTTTTGAAATTATAATACCCTACAGTCATTTATGGCAGTTATTTTAAATATAGGACCATTTCAGTGTTCTGTTGTCAAAAATTGCAGTTATTGTACTTCATGGGATAGTTCACCCAAAATTTAAGTTTAATCCATTTCCTACTCACCACTATAATGACGAGGTTTTGGTGACATTTTCTAATCTAAACACAATCTGGAGTTTCACAGGAAGAATTCTGCACCATGCTGATACAATGGAAGCCTATGGTGGCCATGGACTCAAACGGAAAAAAAACAACAGAGGAAAAACATAGCATGCCTCCATACTGCTCATGTGGTGATATCATAGTGTTTGGAAGATACTGCAGTCCAATTTGACTCGAAACAGTGACACTGTTTTTAGCCAAAATATACACTGTAGCCTCCCAGGAGTCACATTCATTTTGGTACACATGGAGTTTAAAAAGAGAGAGAGAATGTGACACAGCTGCAGTTGTGTGTCTTGTGTCTTGGTAAAGCATTTAAACCACCTGACTAACATGAAAGCTGCTCCTAGGAGGCTACAGTGGATATTTTGGCGAAAAATCACAGTCTTAACGTCACCATTTTGAGTCAGATTGGATAGTCATTTCTTCAAGACACTTGGATGACACAACATGAGCAGTATGGAGGCATGCTATGTTTTTCTTCTGTTGTTGTTTTTTCTGTTTGAGTCTGTGGCTACTGAAGGCTTCCACTTTATGAGCATAGCGTAGACTTCTTTTCCTATGTGAAACTCCAGAAGGGCCATGTGGATTGGAAAATGTCACCAGAACCTCATTCAACATAGTGGTGATGGGAAATTTTATGAAATTTCAATTTTGAGTGAACTAACCCTTAAACAACAACAAAAAAAAAGACTCACAAGCCCTAGCACCAGTTTAAAACCTTAGTCCTACCCAACATGCAGAACAGTGGAAAAGCATTAGTACACCGAAGGAGGATGAAATTTTTGGTCTTAATTGATTTTGAAATCTTTTGGTTGAGCTTTTGCTCTCTCACTTGTTTGCAGGTCAGCTTGGTTGGTCCAGACAACAAACCTGTTGTCAATGAGACAGTGTACCTGTTTACTGGAGACACAGAAAGCATGACGCTCACTACAGACATGAAAGGCATGGCTTCATTTGCTTTGGACACCACTCTCTGGAAAAACAGTGTCCATCTAAAGGTGTGTAACTGCTTGTCAGAGCATTTTTTTTCCTAGAAGAATCCATTCAGTTGCAGGGCTTTGCAGTAACCAGCTCGATATTTATCAGTTATACAATTATGTTATACAATCAAATACTATTCAAGAAACTTAACATCATATCAATCATATTAGTATGATAGCATAGATCTAAATTCCTATAAAATTTGTTATTTTTTGAAGAGGATATATGTAACATTTTAGTACAATGACTGTGCAATAAAGGGGTCAAATTACTGTTGTGTGTTATATGTGCAGCGTTAGTTTATATTTAAAATCATCCTATGGAAGAACAGGAGTGTATGACAGCTTAATAAATGTCATCTAAAAGACATTGACTGCCTTTTCACTGGTAGTTAAAGTCAGCCCTCAGAGATAAAAGGAGCAGGAATCCTAGTTGCTAGGCCATTATAAACTCTGTAGTTTATTATGAACCATCAGTTGAGATTGGGTCCAATGATCAGAAGCATATTCGACAGTAGAGGTTGTTAAGTGAAGGTTGTGGAGTGAAAATTTGACCTTTGACCTCTGGCCGTTGTGTCAACAGGCGAGTTCCAAAAAGACGGAGGAGCATGAGCCATATGTGGCCAATTTGCGCAGGCCAGAGTACAGGTCAGCTTTCCACAATGCTGCAGCATTCTACTCCAGGAGCAGCAGCTTTCTGAAACTGATGCAGGTCAACGGGAAGATCCCCTGTGACAAAGATGCAAGTGTGCAAGCACAGTACATCATCCAGGGCAAGGAGCTAAAGAAGGAACAGGAAGTTCTCGACTTCTTTTACCTGGTAAGATGCATGTGATAGCTCATAAGCTTCCTTGACCCTCAGCCTGGTGGTTAACTTAACAATATCATGCCGATTATTTACAATTATAAAAACATGACCAGCCCTCTCCAAATCTTGGTTGGGCTGTGATGTATAATCAAATCATAGAGAATGTAAAAAAAAAAAAAAAAAAGTTTTTCCAAATTTCTCACAACAAATTTTTTTGAAAAACACAATCAGTTTCTTTGCTTGTGATATGTGTTTTTTTAGGTGATGTCCAGAGGTGTAATTGTGCAGCATGGTCGGATCCCTGTGGATGTTCAAGCAAAAACTGGTAAAATTGTTACCTAAACTAAGATGGTGGTGGTAATTGGTAATTTCCTTATTTGCTGCAAAACCTATGAAAAGACCACAACAAAAGATAAACTGATACTCCAGAATGCTGCAGTAATGAGTCCTTAAACTTTTAAATAAGTCAATTTAATGTTCATACTTTGCATTTACAAACCATTGTGACTCAGACTTTTTAGCATGTTGATTATCATGATTATAATGTGTGTAAGGTAGTTTAGCAGGAAGCTCAGTGTTTATGACAGTTGAGTCATGCAACTATGGTGTTTGTTTAAAGCCTGGTCTCAACTTTACTTCTAGTGCTTGCATTTACGCTTCAAAGATCAGGATAAAAAATCCTCCCCACACAAATTCTGTTTTAAGTAACAACTGCCCCCAAGTGAAAAAATGTAATTAAAGCTCTGACATGAGCATGCTAAACCAAGAGTTGCTATTATAACCCTAACCCTAGAGCCATACTGGGCAATCAGAAGCATGGAAAAAGAGTTTGACTGAATTGACTGGTTCTCCTCCAAAACCTGTAACGTTGGAAGTGGTGTCTCTGTTGTGAGAATGATGGATTATGTAGTGACTTTCATAACACATTCTGACACCTCTGTTCTTTAATGTATTGAAATAATAACTCTTACATTTGTATGTTATGCAGTAAGTCTGGTTAGCAAAAGTAGCCTCACCGCTGAATTACCTCTTGTAAACCAAGAACATGACTACACACACGCTGTTGTCTCAGGCCAAAACCTGCTTTACATCAACACTGCAGAGTTTCTGAACATCTTTAGCCTGGCTGGAGTTCCCCAAAAGATCATTTTTTGGTGATGTAAAACTGCATTTCTGTATGGACAAAAGGCCACAAAAAAATTAGGTTACGTTTTGAAAAATCCCTGTGTACTAATGGTCAAGGCATACATTTACCTCAGATTTACCTAGCAGATTATTTTTTTGCCTGTGGGTGTTAAAGATTGCTTTTTAAACACATTACAAATACAGCATTATGTTTAGAAAAATGGTAAAGTATGTATTTGCTTTTATTCTTTAATAAAGGTACATGTCATATTTTTTTGTCTTTCTATGTTTCTGCCTCAGTCAACAAAGGAGAGTTGTCCATACCACTCAGTCAGGTCACAAACCTGGCACCATTTGCCCAAGTTGTAGTTTACACTGTAATGCCTGGTGGAGAGGCTGTGGCTGACAGCAAGGACTTCCCCATACAACTCTGCCTCAATAACAAGGTACGAACCCAAAGGCTTTCACAACGTTGAGCTTCAAAAAATGAATCAAAGTCTTTTTAATGTAAAGCAATGAATTAAAAATGTATATATTTATTTGGTTTTATTTTAGTTTAGGCCAAAAAGCTCCTAAACTGACTCTCCACCTTGATGTCTCCTGTGCAGGTGTCTCTTAAGTTCTCCTCCCTGCAACAGCTTCCAGCAGAGAAGACTACCCTCAGTCTCCAGGCTCATCCAGGTTCCTTGTGCTCCGTCAGAGCCATCGACCAGAGTGTCCTCCTGCTCCAGTCAGAGCAAGAACTCACTGTTGACTATGTATGACACCAATCCTCAATGCTGGTCTGACCTGTGTTAAAACTTGTACATCTGTACTAACGCCTCTGAATTAGTGCTCTTTCAAAAAAAAAAAGAACAATGTCACGCAATGAAAATGTATTCAATAAATTCTGTAAAATGTAGTTTTTTATTTAGAGCATGATTTTGTAGACCTTCATCATATGGACCAACCTGTACCTGTTGCCAGTACAAATGAGCTACCCATGTCCTTGTATGTGTGTTTGTTCTTTGTGCAGGTGTACAACCAGCTGCCTGTTCAGAAGCTGTCTGGATACCATTATGAGGTAGAAGACTCTGAGCCATATCCCTGCTTCTCTGTGCCAGAGCCAGTGCCAGAGGTAGAGGCAAGACCTGAAGCAGCAGTTGAACCAGAAGTGGAGACTGAGGTGGATGCGCAGGCGGCTGGTCGATCGAAACGCTCAATCTACTTTGGACCGCCCCCTATGAAGAATGATGTCTACAGCATCTTTAAAGTAGAAACTTTTGATTGGCTTTTGAAGATTAGACAACAGGAGATGATATGTCTGTCTGTTTTTATTCTGTGTTCATCAAATGAGCAAATATGAGCGTCATAATTTCGTAGTTGATTTTATGATCTCTCTTGCTGTCTCCCCTTTTAGGAAATTGGAATCAAAATTCTGACCAACTCCGATGTGAAAAAACCTTATGACTGCCATGACATGAGCTACGAGCTTGCCTATGATGGTGGTATGTTTTTAAAGTTTGCCACTGATATTGTCCATTGACTCCACTTTCTATTGATACTGAACCTAGAACAAAACAACCATCACTGTTAATTCTGTGAAGTAGAATTAGTTGTGCTAAGAAAATTTGCAGTGGCTGGGGATTTTACCATTGATGAAGATCGAGCTGGAATGACCAGAGAGACTATTAGAACATACTTCCCTGAGACCTGGATCTGGGAGCTGGTTTCTGTTGGGTAAGTCTTATTGTGTAATTTGATTTTCATTTTTTTCCATGTGTTCTTAGATTTCTTGGACTCTCCAGTTCCAATGGCCTTCAACATGCCTAAGAATGCAGAAGGGGTTTTGCTGGGAGGTAGGGAGGAGGAGAAGAGAGAGACCGTTAGAACCTTCTTCCCTGAAACCTGGATCTGGGACCTAGTTAATGTGGGGTAATATTATATCCAATGAAAAGGATTAACACATTTTTTTCCTGACATTTGTGCCCCTGTAACACTGTCAGTTCCTTGAGTTACTCCAGAGACAACCATGCCTTTGGTGATTCCCTGACTTCCTTTACATGTTGACATTTTAGCTTTTATTCAAATATGAAGACAACTGTTGAATGTGTAGGTTTGAAATTTGAAATAGACATACTAGAGGCCCAGTGAATGAATTATGATGATTTTGGAGATCCTCTGATTTCTGGTAGCTACGGGTGTGATTTAGTTTTGACAAAAGCAAGAAGTGACTGCAAACTTGTAAACTATGGCTGCTGCCTAAGAGTTCCGCGTGGATGCTGAAAAGGCGGCAGTTTTATTAGAACTAATTTACTTAATTAAAAGGAGAACAAAAATCGACACTGAAGGCTTTGCTTGATGGAAAAGAAGTTTTTGTTCTTCTCACAATTGGCCTCAGTAAAACTGATGAATTTGACAGACAGAACAATTTCCCTATCACCTTCCAAATTTTTTTAAAAACTACTTGTCCCTTCCAAACTCTGGGCTGTTTCCCAGATGGACATGTAAAATATATCTTACAGATATGCAAAACATTTCATCTGGCATGTTAGGTTAATAACTTTAAGATCTGCCTTAAGGTTTACAATTTTGGTTAGACTAGCATGTCTGTACAACTATTGGATGAATTGCTATGGAATTTGCTAATTACTTTCAAACCTCTGCCAAATAATCCTTACTTTGTTGGCAGTCCTCTGACTTCTCATCTAGTGCCACCACCAGGTCAAAGGTCAAATTTATACATGAAGGTGGCTTATATAGTTTGCATTAATTGCATTAAAAAGCAAATGGTTATACGCCAACATGCTACGCTAAGCTGGTAAACCAAAATATTGTACTTGCTCAACATCAGCATGTTAGCATTGTTATTGTAAGCATGTTAGCATGCTGAAATTAGCATAAGCTGAGAGCACAGCCTCACCATGTTGTTTTGTCAGGAAATTTAGCACATACATTCATTTCCTCCTTAGGAAGTTTGGGAAGATCCCTTTGTTGATCAAGCATACTAACAAAGTAATCAATGATTTTGAACAAGATAACCATGACACCTGTTTAAAATCAGCAAATTATAGAGGTGGTTTCACAGATCTGCCAGCATGAATGTTGACCTTTAGTCTAATTATAAGCTGTATTTGATATGTGGGTGGTAAGTAAACAAGTAAGGTTACTGTTCACCAAAGAAGATAAAATAGCCTAGTATCTGTAATAGCCATCAGCCATTCCTGAATATGAAGCATTGTTTTTGCATGCCACCTACAGCTAAAAATACAGTATGTCATGTAAACACTGTGTATTAACACAAATTTTCACGATATGACATTATTGCATTTAATATCCAGCATAATCCTCACTGTCATCATCACTTATACAACTTTTAAGATAAACACTGAGCTTCTTGAGCCTTTATAAAGGTTGACTCTTGTTCATGTGTTTGTACAGTGACAGCGGGTCGGTAGACGTAGAGAGGACAGTCCCTGACACCATCACAAAGTGGGCAGCTGGAGCTTTCTGTGTCTCCTCTGTGGGCTTTGGAGTGTCGCCCAACACTGGACTGACTGCCTTCCAGCCATTCTTTGTCAGTCTTACCTTGCCCTACTCGGTCATCCGAGGGGAGGTGTTCACACTTAAAGCCACTGTCTTTAACTATCTCTCCAAATGCATCATGGTAAATTTTTTAGGTCTTAAAGATGAAATTAATTCAAATTGATTTACAAGTATGATTATGTAGTTGGTTGGTGTGATTAGTCTGGCTGTTTGTTGGCTTGTCAAATTGAAATGACTGGACCATTCATGCAAACATACAAGCAACAATTTTAGGAATATTTTTGATTCTGAGATGAGTGGGTTCTATTTTGTTTATGTCCCCAGGTGAAAATTACACTGGCTAATTCAGACCAGTACACGTTCAGAGACTGTGATGGTTGCCAGTACAGTGTGTGTGTGTGTGGAGAGGAAAGCAGGACCTTCTCATGGATTGTAACTCCAACAGCTCTAGGTATTAATAGATATATGACCAGGAATTTTGGTGGTACAAGTCCAAACTGTTCAGAAATTGACTGTGTTCTGGTTACAGCTGTGGCCCTAGGTGTTATGTTTATGGGCTGTTCATCCCTTTTTGTCTCTTGAACATAATATCGCAGGAACTGCACGAGAGAGTTTTATTTAATTTGACTTAAAATTCCATTATCACTGAGCTGATAGACATTGTTAAAGATCACTGTGACCTCACAGAACTCAATGACAGTAAGTCTAAAATTTATACTCAGCTCAACAGAATTTCACACAAATGTCTTGTAGGATATATTGATGAAGAGATGACATGTTTTATCTAAAGGTCAAAGGGCAACTTTACAGTGGCATCATAACATTTGGCAGAAACATTCTACTGGCCATAATTCAACATTATAACCTAGGAACAGAAGGGGGTTATGACCATATTTCACATTTTGTCAGATGCTGAATTGGTGACACTTATCTCAGGTGTCCACCTTGAAACTGTGATGAAAGTTTAGTTCTTTCTTGCTGCAGGTTGAAGATGTCTGTGAGGCACCCAGGTTTTAAAATGTGAAACTTCTTTGCAGCAACATCCATATTTGAAGCATTGTAGTCCACCTCAAGTTCAGTGGTTTAGCTGATATTGAGCCTCAGGTGATTGTTGTTGTTCTATGTGATGAAGCTCTCTATCTGTCCTCCGTACTCCTCTTTCTGTCAGGCAGCATGCTTCGGACAGAAATTATTTACTGCAATCATCAATATAGTTGTAAAATCCATTTCACCGAAAAATCCCTTAATATGTTTTTATGAAACATACAAGATATGAGACTGGAGAAACATGATGTAAAAAGTAACTTGTCTTATTGTTCAAGCATACAACTACGAGGCAGTCATTTATATATTTATTTATTTATTTATCTATTAATTTTACACATGAGTTACAATATTTTTTAAGCAGTATGGTACTTGGATGCAGGGTGATTTGAAACCACCAATAGTAGAAAATAAATTTACTTAAGTATATTTTGAAATACTCATAGTCTTATTCCCATTATATGCTTCACTAAACTTCTACTTCCCACAATTCAGAGGTATATAATGGACTTTTTATTCTGCTGCATTTGACAGCTGTAGTCCTCAGCTCCTTTAAATTTGAGCACTCTATATGTGATCCTTAGGGAATTTAATAAATGAAATTAAATGATGAAGCAAGAGTAATGCAACATTACACAAAGTCCTTACATGATTTTGACATTTTTGGTAATGGAGGACTTTTTGTTGCAGTAAGTATCGGATCTAACTGCATGAAAACTGATAGACGGCTAAGAGAAAACATAAATGTTTTATTTTTATTTTTATTTTTATTTTAAGTGCAGCAACAGTCTCTAAAAGCTAAAATAAATCTGTATCTTACGATCTTACAAGAGCATTAAAAGATCCAGCTCCACGGCTGCGGCTGGTGCTATTATTGGGCACACTGGAGAGAATAAATAAATTCATTAATACCAAAATAACAGACGGGATATCTTGTATTACTGTATTTTCTTTTTAATGCATAATAAATTGCAAAAATTGTAATAGAACAGTCGAAAGAATCACATATGAAAAAGTATCCAAAATTAATAGAAATTTAATTAGCTGTTTCTTGGGCTTTGCTTTAAATCTAAAATACATTTTATTATCGATTATACAGTGAGCTTACATGTATTATTGACTCAGTAACACTCTGAAATTACTTTGGGAAACAAATCTTAAATAGTTTTTATAGGAACACTTTTTTTGTTAGAATACTAAATTCTAATTTGGTTCACTGACCCATATGACATCACCTATGTCAAAATACACTCTGCCCATTTTAAACCAGTTAAAAGAATATAAATTTAAAGTTAAAAGAAAAAATTTTTTAAATTTCTCCCTCTTAATTCTGACGAATACATGTGTTAGATTCTGATGCTGTTACTGTGACAGAAAGCTGACTGAGAAAAGAAAAGGAAGAAAAATGTCCTGTCCTGTCGACTAAAATACAAAAACAAAAACAAAAATTAACAGTCATACTACGGAATAGAACTGTTACCTAAATTTGACAAACATTAAGTGTGAAATTACAATACTGATGCCATTATTTCATGCTTTGTCAGAGTGAATGGCATCTAGAGTTGCGTATTCTAAATTTATCTTGTCTTGTTTTTTACTGATGCTCCTTCATATTGCACATCTGCACTCTCCCACAGCTGCTGTCACACTGCACCTTTACCTGCCGGGGGACTTTGGTTTTCTGATTAACCTAAATGCTTGCCTGACAGATATAAAACTTAAATTTGTTAATGTCTCTTAAGTTCACTTCCACTAACTGAAAAAATTATGGGGTGCCTTGTAAGTAGTAATTTAAAGTGCTCACACTTTAAAGTAAAAGTTGAAACGCTGGTATGGTCTTAGTGTGTGTAATTGTGCCGGACACACACCATTTAGAGGGAAAGACTATCTCTAAGAAACTAATTCCTCTGAAAATTCTAATTTTTACGTTAATATTTGTGCAAAATGTCACATTGGCTTCCGTCTTAGTGTTAACCCCCTCCTGCATCCTCATTACCCAAAACTTCTGTTTGCTTGTTATTTCAGTCAGTAATAATTTAATGCAGCTCTCACATCTTTATAATTAAACACTGATGTTGTTTGTTCCATATAATACCAAACTAAGACTTCCAGTGACAAAGATGAGACAGAACAAGCTAATTAATGTGTATTAAGGGCACTGACAGCTGTTGCGTTGCCACCGCTGGAAGCAGAGTAAGGGGGCTGTTGTTGTAATGCTGCCTAGCCCAAAAGCAGACGCTTTCTATCAGCCTCCATCAGCAGTGCTGGAGACGAGGCCCTGATGAATGTCAAATTGCGCTCTTCTAACTCTAAACCCCCTTAGAGGAATGCTGACAATCACTTGTACTAACAAGTCAGGTAGTATCTCTGATGAAACACTCAGAAACCTCTCCCTCGGGGGGTGATCTGTGCTTGTCCTCTGTGTGAAGGATTGTGGGCTGTGAAGGAAAGAAGGGAGGGGGTGAGAGAGAGAGAGAAAGAAGCATGGGGGAGAGGCAGTATAATAAGGCAACAAATAGGGATTAATGAGGGTGATGGGATAGGAAACAGGGGGAGGAAAGAAAACACAGAGAGCAGGGATGGAGGAACAGGGAGGATAATGAGTGGGATTGAAAAGCCGACAGAAAAAGCTTTTTTTGCCTCCGTACACAAAATGTGACAGTGTGACAGAGTGGCAATCAATTCAGCCCTGCTTCACATTCGCATGTGCACACACAGGTCAGCTGAATCTGAAGGTCAGCGCGGAGGCCATGAAGACTGACGTACTGTGTGGCAACGAGGTGGCCACCGTCCCCAGCATGGGCCAGATCGACACAGTGGTGCGCACCCTGCTGGTAGAGGTCAGTGACTGTCAGACCCTTCACAGAACACAATAGCAGCCAGTCACAACACAGTGCAAGCCTGTAGTGTGAGATGGTTCAAGTAAAGTGCTAGCTGCCAACAACTGATTGATTGATTCAATTTTTTATAAACTGATTGATAGATTGTTCTTTTTTTAAACCTCGTCACAAGTAAACAAAACTTCAGCTGAGTTTTTGAGTCGCTCAGACTCTCGTATCCAGAGTCAAAACAGAGAATACAGTATAGAGAGTAGAGTACAGAGAATGTACTTCTCAGGTGAAGGAGTTACTTTTCTCAACATTTGAAAAGCTATACTATAGAGAAAGTTCACATACCGCATGATAGACGGTTAAATTATTGAAATTATTTTAGCCTATTTCAACTCAGTAACATATCAAAAATATTAGATGTGATCTCTGCAAGCAGTCTTAAAGTAAAAAAAGTTTTCTGTAGATTATATGTCAGTGAGCAAGAAACTAAAATTTTATAGCAATTTTTAAAAATTTGAGCTACAGAGATTTTCACACGAAACGCACGAATAGTCCTAGCAGAAAAAAAAGCAATAGATTTAAAGAGAGGCATACTTGTTACAAGCATGTAACCAAAGACGCATCAAAAAGATTACCAATATCAGGTTTCAAAGTCTGAACAGTCACACATCTGTGACATTTTAGAAATAGGAAAGTAACCTTTAACATATAATATTTGCACATATACTAGGTATTAACTAAAGAATTTCCTGTTGTTACTTGGTCTATTAATTTACTTGTTATTTTGCAGTAAAAGCAATAAAAATATATTTAAAAATAGAATAATTAAATAATTCAGAAAAAAAATCTGTTTTCGTTCAAAAGGTGACAAAATGCCAAAATTATGAAAAATGTGCTTATTGTTTGCATCTGTACTGCCTCCTCTTTTGTTTTCTTTTTTTGTGTGATAATCAGCTGGCAGTCTTTTAATTGACAGTGTGCATTATTTCATGGTGAAAAGATTATATTTCTTGCTGAAGACAAATACCTTTAGTAACTGGTCTCATGTAGGTTTAAAAAAAGGTGTAAAAACAAGACATAATCAGATTGTTGAGGACTATTTTTAGCAGTGGATTAGCCCACGTAGGGTAGTAGGTGTTTGGGGTAACAGGACAGTATATGATTGAATTAAATAAACAGTATATTGTGTGTGTCTTTATGACAATTATCGGGATTCAGTGCTACAGAGCTTTAATAGTGAAATGACAAGAACTGAGTTAGTGAGGCACAGAAGAACAAGATGTATCAGGCTGACACACACACACACACACACACAGTGCTAGTTACATGTACATGTCTTTCACTAATATTGCTCTTTTCATGTCTTTCCACAAGGCTGAGGGAACGCCACAGATGGTCAGTCATAATGCTCTCCTCTGTCCTGCAGGTGAGCGTCTACAAACAACCTGTGTATCAGTGTCAGTCTGAAAGCCTCAGGGGAAACATCCATCTTGGTCCTGTCATTTTTTAAAAACAGAGTGAAAACTTGGACTCTTCATGTTTAACTGTCATCCTGTGTCAGAGACATGTGTCAGAGTCAAAGCTTAAAGTTTCACAGTTGTTAAGTAAGGGAGGATTGATTGTTTTGGACCAGCTGTTATGCTTACAGAGCATTTGTGTTTGTCAGATCAGAGATAAGTGTGAAATGGATGTGTGTTGTAATTATCCATGTTTTCACAAGAGGGGAGGTTCACTTTGTAAGTATTTTCAATAAATCACACCATGAATACTTATAACAACGCTGAGAGACTTTTATCTTAACATAAAGACTAGAAACCAGGAAAATTTGAGCTTAGCTGTGTGTCCACCCTCTCCTTTGAAGGTCACCCATAAACTTGTTGAATTTAGTTTTTTGCTTTTATACAAACGACACATGTAAAAAAGGGTGCTTTGTTGGAGGGGGGCTGGCTGTGGCTTCATAGTTATCTATAGACATGAGACTGGTTAAGATCTCCTCAACTAACTCTGCTTTTTTTTATACTGTGCTGCAATTTGACATTTTCGAAATGTCAAATTGTTCCCTATCTATTTGTGTTTGACTTACGTGTCTTCTGTTCTGCTGTGTGTGTTGCCAGAGGGGCCTGTGGAGAAGAAAATCTCTCTTCTGATGCCTGAGATGTTTGTAGCTGGATCAGCCAGGGCCTCAGTCTCTGTACTGGGTCAGTGACTGTCTGGAAACACTTGGTCTCTGATGAATCAGCTGATACTGTCTACTGTATTTTAACCTGCAAACCTGCAAAGATTCAAATCTAGATGGGCTGAAATCTTGGCATCAGTCTTCTGTTCTTCCTGTTGGATTTGCAGGTGACTTGATGGGCCGGGCCATGAAGAACCTGGACAAACTCCTGGCCATGCCATACGGCTGTGGGGAGCAGAACATGGTGCTGTTTGCTCCCAACATCTTCATCCTCAACTACCTGAAAAGCACAGGTCAGCTGACCAAGGAGATTCAGGACAAAGCGACGCGCTTCCTGGAGAGCGGTGAGTTGTACTGCTACAGTTGATTTGTGAGACCTGTAGCCAGGCCTTAAGCTATTTGCTAGTGTCCGAACCACAGTTTGGACCATTCAGTGTCCTCAGAGAAACCAGTGGCAGTTACTGGAGTAATTGAATGGTTAACAAATAAAAATCTATTAAGCTTCACCAAAAAGCCAAGTGGTTTCAGTGGCCATTCGTATATCAGCCATCTTGTTTAAAGTTTCCACTGTTTAAGCCTCACAATCCTAGCCACCATTTTGAATCAGCCATTTTGTTTTGTCAGTCCCCACTAACATGCACACACACAAGCCTGCACACTGGCCTGTATGTAGTGCTTTGATAGATTGAATTAAATATCTTGTGTTTTCACTTTTTTGTTTTGTGAAATAAATGCTTCTGAATATGGAATAGTTTGCCGGTTTGTTCAATGTCGGCCTAGACTAAACGTTTGCAACCTCTACTCTTCTCAACACCAAATCCAACAGAACCGAGTGTTTGTTTGAAAACAACAATGGCAGCTCCTAAAAAGGTTTGCATATATGCTGATTGGTTGAACATAGACATGATAGGCTCTTAAAAATCACCTGCCAAGTATGTTTTTGAAAGTGCACACCCTTTTTTTAAACTCTAAGGATAACTTCTCTGATGTTTCTGTGTTAAAAAACATCTGGTGCATCAGGTTGCAGATCCACACCAGTTTAAACCAGTTTAAAACAGCTCAGAGTTGAAGAAATAATGCATGTCTGAGTTAAATGACTGGGTGGGCTTGTTAAAGAGAACCTGGCTGAAGGCTGCATTGGCCCTCAGATAAATGCATGTGAATCTAACTTTGTAAAAAACATCAGTTCCCTAATGTTTAAAGTAGCCTGCTTTGGTTGTATGTCATCATCTCACCAGTATCAGGAGGCACTCATCAACGTAGCCCCTTACCATATTTTAAGCCAGGGCTGCTGTTTTTGTCTCCACTACTATAAATGTAATGTTTTTGTTCATGTGTGTCTGTGTGTGTGTGTGTGTGTTGTAGGATACCAGAGGGAACTTACCTACAAGCACGATGACGGTTCCTACAGTGCCTTTGGAAAGAGTGACGAGTCTGGAAACACCTGGTTAGTAACCTCAGTAACAGCATGAGAGAATGAACACAAACAATAGATAACAACATCTTGTATTAGACATTTTCTGTAAGGTTTAGAAACTGACTACAAGTTTGAAAAATACTGAGTCAGTTTTAATCAAAGGCAGCAACACTGAGCTAATATAACAAAGAAGAAAATAACTGATAGAGCGCCAATCAACTGTGATCGCACATTAATAATTCAGAAAAATTATAAATATTGTTTTAAGAAAGGGGCTGTAACACATTTCAGTTGAAGACATTTCAAAGCTTCTGCTTAAGTTTTCAGATGAGGCCTCTGATGTTTCTCGTATGAGTTGAACCGCTGGATCATTAGTGGGGTGAAACTGTCAGCCTCCCTCAGGGGCCAGCCTACGTGTTGATGTTTGTTGTGCCGTTTGAAAGGGGTGGTGGGTAGAACGAAACTCTGTTAAACAGTCTTTTTTGTCAATAATGGTGTCTTGCAGTGTGGCGTCCTGCGTTTTTGGGCATCCTCTCCAACTCAAACCCTCTAGTCCTTCTTTCTTCCTTTTCCTCTTTTTCTTTAGGGGAAAACACTCGTTGCTTAAACGAGTTAGAGCAACAACACAACACCGCCCCCTTGTGTAATGTCAGTGAGACCCTGCTTCTCTCAGCCTGAAGGATACACTTTTTCAGTGTCTGTATAATGAATGATCATTTTGAAATTCGTGTGTCAGTGTCATGTAGCTTGAGAGCTTTGAACTATTTGGAACGGCCCTATTTAAAATAGAATTGCCCACTCTTAAATTATTATTACATTTCAGCTTAATCAAAGGTGCCATAAAAAAGTGGATTTTATATATTATTTTATTTTATATATATTTTAATATTGTGTAAAGTAAGCAAGTGAAAGCCCTTCTAAGTGCCTGCTACTAGAGTTCACTTTGCTTACATACCTGTCACTAAAATTTCTGAAAACATAAGAACCAAACTAATATGAATAAAAAGAATATGTCCATGATTATATAACTAATAATTTTTAATAATTGATTGTAGTTGCATCAGTGGTTTGAGAACATTTTAAAAGCTTTGCTTTTAAACTGTGAATATTTTCAGCTCCAATCTCTCACTTCATTTGATGAGAGAATAAAAATGACATGCAGACACAGTGAGGGGTGTTTGGCACCAGCAGGGATCTAATAATTTACTTTATGGGGAACCTGCCAGAAAATATTAATATTTGCATTAAATGGGCTTAAAGCACAGTCCCTCAGGGGATTTTAAAAACGCTTTGCTGTTTGAAAGGGTGTTGGGCAGTTTGGCAGTTGGTGGGTGTGTGTGTGGGTGTGTGTTTGTGGTAAGGAGAAACTAGGACTCTCAAGTGTTTAATTACATAAAATTTCCAACAGGAGATTGGGTGTAATCATCCAATCACCTAAAATAGAACAAGAACCTTCAACTCAAAAGTAAGAATAAACATAAAATGTAATTCTATTAAACAGTAATTACTGTTATGGCATTTAAAGTTTTACTTATCAGTATTTTTTATATAAACAGAGTCCAAGCACTGTGTGCAGAGTGACAGGTGTCGATTAAAGGGATGAATCCACTTTTTAAGCCTTTTGTAGTCTTTGTACTCTTTCTTCATTCTTCTACTTTCGAAGCCCTAAAACTGCAGTTTCTGACCAGCTGGTGAACATCGGGAAGCATTTAGCTGCTCCAGAGCTTTTTGTCCTTCCTCAGGAGCCAAACAAAAGAGTAAATATTGGACTGGATTCATTAAGTGGACAGATACATGTCTGTAGGCAATTTGCTGACATGTTGAAGTCTGAAGGGTGTGGTTTTTATGTGCTGACAGATTGAGAAGCGGCGATATAATAATTAATGTAAATTTAAATAATTTTGTGCATCTTAAATCAGCAAAGTGTTTAGCAGAGGTGATTGCAGCCATAATGGTAATATTACTAAAATGTAGTAGTAGTGGTCAGATTAGTAACACTGTTATATTTGTAACTGGATTCTGTTAACAGTATTACATTTGAATTAAGAGTATGTTTGAATACATTATCCAAATATTTGGCAGAGGATATTTTGCTGCCCTGAAGACCCTCGTCCTCAAACCTCTGTCTGCTCCAGCTCATGTGCTTGACAGAAGAATGTGAATATTTTATTGTAAATGCAGCTCAGACCAGGGGCTCAGTATCAGTGTGCGACAGAAGTTTATGTAATTGTACCAAAGCTGGGTTCATCGTGGGGTTACCAACACAGACACACATAATTAGATTTGTTTTCTAAAAGTCTTTGTGTGTGTGTGTGTGTCTGTGTGGACGTGTGTGCGTGTCTTTTATATATGTGTTTCTCTGACTCTGTAGGCTGACTTCTTTCGTCATGAAGTCCTTTGGCGGGGCAAGACCGTACATCTTTGTGCAACCAAAGCACATAAAAGCTGCCAGGGGGTGGCTGTCCAAACTCCAGCGGCCTGATGGCTGCATCAGATCTGTGGGGAAACTCTTCCACAATGGCATGAAGGTAATGAACTCAGTTTGAACGTGAATGTTTGATTCGGAGTATGTGGTTTTGCATCATCTGCTTTGGGTCGTTTAGAGTTCTTTTTGGTTAAATTTTCCTTGTAAGAAACAAAATCCAGAATTAGCTCAATAGAAGGAGCCATTAGTGTAGAATTTTTGAGGGTTGAGGGTTTGAACAGAAAGCAGAGACTACCTCATCTGCAGGCAAGCAGCTTATATATACAAACACACTCGCATGCACACACACATGCACACACAGTAATTCTTTCAGCAGGAAGCCAGGTACCCTTGCTTTAGACGTATGATATTAATAGAAAGCTTTTTCTAGGCTTTTTCTAGTTTAATTAAGTTAAATAAGAACTTCCCCACAATATTCATACAGTATAACAAAGACAGTTACAACTTGGATGTTACACACTGTGTTGTAGAAGTGTGAAAAGTGTGTAGAAGTGTGTTTGTGACACTATTTAAAATCGAAACAGTAAAGTCTGACTGTTTGTTTTCTGATTGTTGCCGCTGTGCTTCTGTTTCTTCCAGGGTGGAGTGAGTGATGACGTGTCTCTGACAGCTTACATCACCGCTGCTATGCTGGAGCTGGACGCCAACGTCACGGTGAGTGTGACAGTGCTTTCCTCCTTATCTCGCATTCACGTTTACCTCGGTTCATTCTTCTATCCTTTGACTTCAAATAAAGGTAGATTTGTTTTCTGCTGCTGGGATCAAATTTTTTCATTATATATATTAAATGAGGGATGTTATGCAATCAGATTTTCACAGCTTGAGTATCGTGACATAAAAGATCCATATGATATCATCATATCCACAAATAACTTGAAAAAAATTATAACACTATCAGTAAAATTTAGGTTGGTTTATTGTCTGTTGTATCTCTTTTGCAAATTAACTTCATTCAGAGTATATAGTAAAGAGAGGCTCTAATCATAACTGTACAAAAAGTCTACAGAAAGAACATTTTCACATAAATAACTTTGCATTTTATGTTGGGGGGCAGGCAGCACCAAGGTACATTAACATCACCTACTGTGACAAAGTAAGAATGGAAAAGAGGTGCTGTGTTATTGACAAGGTATTAATCATGTGTATGTTTAACATAGATATTTCTTTTTTTAATATCATGATGATTGGCACCTCTAAAATAAATGGTAGAATTTTGCATAAGGAAGTTAGACTTATGAATGCAGTCTGCGAACAATTCTAAAGAGATCAGGAAAAAGAAATTAGAGTTTTTTTCTTTTTTTTTGGTTTTTGTTTTTTAGTTAACTGACTATAGTCATTCTTTTATTTAGTTTTTTAATGCACATTTTTCATGAGGTAGTTTTTGCTTTTTCGAACAGTTAACGCCCTCTCCTTCTTTTTATTTGACTTGGAGGTTTATTGGTGTTGGTTCAGGGTTTGCTATCTCCAGTCTGTCTCTATGTAGTCCGTCCACTCCAAAACAGTTCATGGAAATTTTTCTAAAACACATTTTCTTTCTTTTTCGCCACAATTCAAAAGTGTGATTTAATTTGCTCAGTTAGTTGGAAACATGGCTTGTAATGACAGTGATAGCTTGATGGTTTAGTTTATATATGCGCTGTCTTTTTAGAGATGACAGAATATGTTCCTTTTGTCTCTTTAACCTCTCAAGAGTTGCTTTTGTAAGAATTATTAAAAGTTGCCAAGCATACAATCTCAGAGCAACATTAATCTTTTAACAGCCTTCAGTTGTTTTCCCTTTGCATGAGCTCGGCACATCATCTCATCTCTGTGATTGTGATGTAACAGGACCCCGTGGTGCAGAACTGCCTGACCTGTCTTAGGGGAGCAGTGGCTGGCCAGCTGGACAACCTGTACACCACGGCCCTGCTGTCCTACACCTTCACTCTGGCTGGAGACGAGGAGATGAGGGGCAAACTTATCACATACCTGCACCAGAAGGCAAACACAGGGGGTAAGATGGTAAAACATTAGTAAAATCTGCACCTTTGGCTTTTCAACTGTTTTATTTTTCCCAAATCATTTCATTGCTGCCATCAAGCGGCATTAAACAGACATAAAACTAGAAATTGCTGCATTTTCTGAAAATATGAGCAAGTCCTGTTATTGAAAATCTGCATTTGAAACATTTGAAATGGTTAAATACTGAAAGTAGATAAATTTTAAGATGAAAGTACGGAATAACTAAAAGTTTTCGGTTCAAGTAAAGGCAACAAAAGAAGTTTAATTGTGAATTTCAGACTTTTAAGCATCATTTCACTGAAAGAAGCTGAAATATCAGTTGAAGTGTAGGTTAGAAATAGTGCTGAAAGTTCCAATGAACGATCTGAAATATATTAAGCTGAAGTGTCACCACTGAAAGCAGCTGTATTAAATATATACATTCTATGAAAGCTTAAGTCTTTTTTTCACCTGAAAGGGTTGGAGGTGTAAGCAATGAACTGACATCTTAGTTGAAGGGAAATGTGAATGCATTTGAAATTTTCTTTGCTGGGTGCTGAACTGTGTGCACTGTAAGCAGTTGAAGGGTCAGCTGGTGTGTAAGCACTGACGGCTGTTACAGTGACAGTTGAACTTTCAGATAAGGGATATAAATGTGTCTGTTGACATGTAGTAAGTTAAAGCAGGTGAGGTTAATAAAGTGCAAATACCAAAAGCCCATAAATGGCTCTTAAAGGTTTTGCTAGGATGCAAAATTTTAGCTAATTTAATTAATTTTTCAATGTTCTGTTATTTTATATAATATAAATAGTCTTTTCCTTTTTATTTTGGTATTTGTGTTTTTTTATGATAATTGCCCATAGTGTCAAAAAAGTTTAATCTTTTTTTTTAAATGATGACAATAAAGACAAGTTTAGAAAGCAAAAAAAAATTGTGAAACCGGTAGAGATGCCAGAAATGACTGACTTTACAGCTTGTTAGTCTGTAGGCTGTGAACCTACACGCACATTCATTTCATTCACTGAAACGCACATTAATCATCACTGACTTCCTTACTGATGACACACTGCTGTTCTGACTTCAGGTGGCACCCGTCACTGGGAAAGAGTAGGGGCTTCAAGGAAAAGCCTGGACTCTCTGGAGGTGGAGATGACCTCCTACGTGCTGCTGGCTCTGCTCTCTGGTCCAGCCATGCCAGACTTCGGTCTAGATTACTCCTCTGGCATCGTCCGCTGGCTCGCCCAACAGCAGAACCCGTATGGAGGTTTCTCCTCCACACAGGTAGGACAGAGCTCACACACAGGGGCTTGTGGGAAGCCTTTAACCCCTCAGACTGTGTTTGATTACACATTTATCTCTCTGCTCCTAAGGACACCGTGGTGGCCCTCCAGGCTCTGGCTAAGTATGGCGCTGCCACCTACAGTGCGGAGGGCAGCACTACAGTGACGGTGACATCGTTAGGAGGTCTGAACAAAGAGTTCACGGTGGATCAGAGGAACAGGCTGCTGTACCAGGAGGAGAAGCTGAGTGAGGTTCCCGGGGAGTACACGGTCAGAGCCCAGGGACAGAGCTGTGTGCTGGCTCAGGTACGACCAACCACAGGATGAGCCCGAGACAACAGGACTCACTGAGGGGGAAGTCAGGGCCAAAAGAGAATATGAGGAGATGTTTTAGACAAAAAAGGACTGGACTACTATGAATTAAAATCTAAAAAATTAAAGAAATAAGTACATGAAAGCTGCATCCCACCAATAACACACATATATATACATCAGTGAGATGTTATTGACAGCCTGACCAGCAGGCTGATATCATCAACCAGTGATACACAATTATTTCTGTGTTGACAGACATGCAAAATAAATGTCAAAATAGTCTACAACAGCAATATATTTTTATATTACATTTATTCTTACCATGTTTTTCAAATTAATTAAAGTATAGTTTGTAGCACTTGCTGTTAGGATAATTAAATTTTGAGTGATGTTAACGCTTTAAAACCTGTGGTTATATATATATCTATTGGTATTCATATCTCTGATAAAAATCTCTTGCTCCCCTGTAAAAAAAAAAAAAAATTACTCTGCTGAGTCTGTGTAATGTTTATTTAATGCTAAAATCAGGGGTTTGTAAATCTGTTTGACCTCAAACATTCTCCATCAATTTGGCTGCAGTCCTAACCAAGTCAGGTAGTGGAAGGTGTAAGGGGTTTGGTTCTTTCCTATTTCTTTGCAGTGAGCTGTTTAGATATCGATCTGTGTGTCACCTTATACTCATGTTGATGAGTGTGATTCTCTGTATAGATCTCCATGCATTACAACATCCCCCCTCCCCCCGACTTCTCTGCCTTCAACATCTCTACCAACACCATGGCCAAGTGCAACATCAGCAGGCCTCAGCTCATCCTCTTTGTGCATGTCAGGTACTGTGTGTGTATGTGTGTGCATGTGTGTGCTTATGCATGTGCGTGTGTGTGTGTGCGAGTGTGTGTGAATGTATTATTAATGATGTTTGGCTACACATTTCTTTGTCAAACTTACAAGTACACAATTATGTTACATTGTTGACCTAATTAAATTAAGAAGAGTGCACAAGAATAAAGAAATAAGTTGTATCAAATGTGTTTTATTTTTGCTAATAATCATCCTGGACTTCAGTGGAGTCTTTCACTGAAAAAGGAAGCTTATTCTAGTCAAGCTGCATCAGCAAACAGTATAACATAATACCTATATAATGTTAAATACAAAAAAGAGTTGCTGCATATATGCAAAATATTAGCTTAAGTTATTGTTCATGTGGAAATAATAAATGAGGCTTAAAAAATGGCTTTGACCTTCACATAAACCGGCCAAAATACTGACCTTTGTAAATGTTATAGTTGCACAACACAAATCAAACTCTAAAAAAGGTTTAGTTAAAGTTTATTGTTTCACTTAAAATGATGGATGATGAATAACAACTGATTTTAACAGTTAGATGTCTTGCTTTTTTTGGATCTGACCTCATTTTTTACTTTCTTTTAAATGCTCTTTAAGATAAACAGCTTTAGAATGGGCTGTTCTGACCGTGATACAGAAACATTTCATTTAATGATATTGTAGATATATTTAATGTCCAACAAATGACAACTGAGACAACATTTCCAGATATTCATTTTGTATCACTTTCAGAGACTGAATTTTTCTTTTTCAGACAGACAGTATTTTTTGTCAATACAAGTGTCAGAGCAGCTTATAACTGTAATATTTTTGTTCGGTATTACATGGTGTTTGACTGTGCTGTGTGTATGTGGCTGTGTGTGGTTGTGTGTGGCTGTGTGTTTGCAGGTACCAGGGCAGGAGAGAGGAAACAAACATGGTCATCATCAACATCAAGCTGCTGTCTGGATACATTCTGGATAAGAGCTCTCTGACGCTGGTCAGTCCTTTAACTGCTGCACACACAGTGAAACCAGGAGCAGGACTAATGAGACTTTCACACAGTGTTTGTGTTGAACACAGCTTTTACTGGCATGAGCTGCAGTTGTGCATGTCGGACTTTTGTTTTTTCTTTGAGTGTACTGATGTCAGTGTGTGCTTTTGTAGCTGAAGACCGACCGCTCAGTGAAACGTGTGGACGTGGAGGAAGGATTTCTCAACATCTACTTAGATGGGGTAAGAAGCACCGACAGTGACCATGTTTTTGTTAGGAGATACTAAAGTATTGTTCCTAACAATCAGCTACTAGTTGATGTTTTCAACAAAAAATACACCCATTTATTATTTATACTGAATTTTCCCAGAAAAGTTCAGCCAGTATGTACTGTGTCATGAGTTTATCGTGTGCATTGAAAGCATCTTGGGCAGTGGGTAACAACTAGACACAATAACATTTGTGTATCTGAGAATAGATGCACACTGAGAGAATATGTGAGGAAACAGTAAAGTAGGAAAAACTGTTTGTGCTTGCAGCTGAAGAAGGATGAGACAAAGATCTACAGTGTGACAGTGGAGGAGGACGTGCCTGTCAGGAACCTGAAACCAGCTGTAGTCAAAGTCTACGATTACTACCAGACAAGTATGAGCTTCAGCTTTTTCTTACCCTTTTTTAATTGGTGTGATGCTCTGTTATCTTTATTGCAACAAAATGAGAACTTGTTGGTGACACAGTCGTCTCTTCTCATTTCCCATGGCTGTGTGTCTGATGTTTGTTTGGTGATATTTCAGGTGATGAGGCGGTCACTGACTACACCTCCCCATGTGCAGAGAGTGAGTAATGTTTTCCAGCTCTGTGTCAATATGGAAGAGCAGAGATGACCTATTTTTTTGTAGGCCATCTTGGTATTTAGCATTGGCCTGGTTGGGGTGAAATGTGAGTCAGGGAATTGCAGGGTTTCATCACATGTAGACTTTTAATTATAGTGACATCAGTATTAATTAAAATATCACCATAACTCACTCGGTTTTGTGTCTTTAGCTTTCAGGAACATAATTAGGGTAAATGACTGGCTTTAAAGTTGTGCACAAATGAAGATTTTCTTAATTGACATATTTAAACATCAATTTCTAAGATAAATAGTACTAATTTTGGCATCAAAATCTCTCATAGTTTAAAGCTAAAAACATCTAATAAATTGGGTAAATCACATGGTTAGTTTAGCATAGTACCAATGTAAATGTTTCTCATTGCATTTTGATAAAAAATAATTATCAAAAAATAAAACAGTTTTTACATTTCATCAAAATTAAGACTGGTAATCTAGCCTCAATTGAGATTTTTTTTGATACTAGTGGTAAGCCAATCTAAGTGCTAATCAAAGGGATTTGAAGCAACCCACATTAATAGACTTATCCAAAAGAATAAGTTCTGTATCGACCACAAAGTTTGTTTCTATCAGAAACACCAAAAGAGAACTAAAAGAACTAAAAGAACAATGTGGTCTTCACTGCAGCATTAGCTTTTTTTAATCTAATAATCCCATTTATGTAAGCATTTAAATTTTATGCCATTTTAACCTTCACCAGCGAGTATATTAATTATGTAAAATTTGATTTAAAAAATGTTTTTTTTCCCTAAATATGGTCAAATACTGGGAGTGAAAAGTCTCTGCTAAAAAGAATGTACTTAAACATCCGGTTCTTTGCAGGTTAACCAGTGAATGTGTTCCCTTTTCCAGGTGACACCGTTAATGAACTTTAAAAGCTACGTGGAGATGGTGGTGAAAGCCCTGACGGGACTTCCTACAGATGGAAGAATTACTGCGTCAGAGAGAAACTTCTAGATGTTTATTTCCTTCCTAATCTGTTTCATTCTTTTTTTTTTTACTCCTTTAAACTTTTTTTTTAGCTGCGTTTCATTGTGAATGACTTTTTAGAACAAATTTTTACTTCTCATTTAAAAATTTTTGATTGTTTTTGTTTTTGTTTTGTTTTACTTGCTGTTCCATGGTAGATTTGTCCCTGTCCTTTCACTTGTGGCTGTTAGTACTGAACCAATAATCAGTCAGCGTGAGAGTCCATGCAGTACTTCCTGCTGTGACTCTCCTCAACACTGGAACCTTCACATTTTAACTGAGATCAAGAAAAACAGCCCATGTTCTGTAACAGTTCTGTTTTTTAATAGATTTGACAAAATCCATATTATTCATATGTGAAAGTAACACATGAGACATACAGGGTACCAATAATACAGTATGGTCCGAGTATTGATCGTAAGTGTGTGTGTGTGTGTGTGTGTGAAAGAGTGTGCATGTGAAACAGGATCTACTTTCTAAAAAAACAAAAGTTCAGTCTCATGAGTGCTAGGTGAGTTACTCTGTGCGTGCGTGTGTGTGGTGTGTGTGTGTGTGTGTTCTGCTGTACCAGTAAAAAATAAGGTAGATTGATACATCACTACCATACAATTTGAAATGTAACTGACTGACAATAAAATTTCTAAAATGACAAAAATAAGTAAAAATTGTACTTCTTTCCATACAATACTGTTTCAATTCAATAGTAAGATATTTTTTCATTCAGGCATCCTCTTTACAGTATATTTAGTTTGCTTTCTTTTAACATAGATAACAACAGTAATGTATATACCACCTACTATCAACAGACATGATTTAACAGCCTTGCCAGTGTTGGATCATTTGGTTTGCACATGTTAACTGTGCAGGGAAAGAAAAGGCAAGGGGGACAGAATATATTAAGGTCTTTTCACTAGTCTTCTTTTTTTTCAGAAGTAAACATGTCACTATCTCAGGCACCACAACCATAAATTATTATTATTATTGTACCAACACATGAAACTAAACAACAGTTCCACATGCTCCAAATATCACAGCCTAGTTTGTCCTCTGCTCCTACAAAACAGAGAACAGCATCTGGCATCTTTTAACTACAAACTGTTCACACTGTTTATGGTCGATAAATAGATTCACAACGTGATGATCAACACTTGACGACAGACATCAGGCGAGCCAGCTCAGTTACAGTCTGTTAAAGCTGAAGATACAATGTTTTACTTTCTCCATCATGCAGTCAGGCTGCAGCTCACAGTGGGGATTCAGAGCAGGATGGGAAGCTTTGGTGAGTCTCTGACTTTATTGAATGATGTGGAATTAAATTAGAACTTAAAGCAAATAGAGTTTGCTAATAAGATCAGTAGCTACTACCAGTAATTACTGCTAATGTTCATATTACAAAAAACATTTTGTATCATTTTTGTGGCCAAGTTTCAAGTTTTGCAAGTCCAAAGCTGGCAACTAATTTGTGATGAGTAAACCCTTCATTACTGAATTTCTCAAGATATTACAGACTTTTATTGATTTCAGACTTCATTTGCACACTGCAGCTGATGCTAAGATTAATATATTTAAGAAACTTTTTTTCTGGATTTCTGACTCATTAAGATTTAAAAGGAACAAGTTTAGAGAACTTGGCAGAGACAGATTAAGAAGGGATGGTCTAAACTGAAGCACCTGATGACATCATCAGGGTTATTTTCTCAGACTCAGCAAAGCTCCTCCACAATCAAAGATACATTTTACAGCTGTTCTCATTGGTTGATTAGTACCCCAGATGATGAGTAAACTGACTTAAACTTGAAAGTACTTGCCGTTCACTCAATAATATGAATATAATTAGAGAATATAATTAATATTTTGTACATTGAGAGTGAAATACCAGTGAACTAGCTGATCCCCACTGTGCTCAGGGCCTTCAGTATACTTCGCCTATAACAGGCAGGTGTCCCTGTAGCGGTGTGGAAAACCTCATGCAAACTTGTAACTGCAGTACAGCTCAGAAACACGTTAAAATGCATTCATACAGCAAGGCTGTGCTGGACTCGGACACAGCATCAATAACAACACATAGTCAAGGCACAGTTCAGAATTTGCATTAGTCTGTGTTTTTTCATCCTGTGTGGTCCTGTGATGGTGTGGTCTCTGGAGCGCCCTCTAGTGGTTTTGCTTTAGGCTGGCAGTGACGATGGCTGCTTCCCAGCTGTGCAGTAGCATCATTAAATTAACTAAAGGCTACTTGGCAAAGAGATGAGCTTTTCTTCTGTTTATGCATGTGCACACATAGATGTAAAATTTGCACCTTGAGTTGACAACATGGCGGCATCAGACAGACAGTGAAGTATTCACGTTCATTGTATTCACAAGTACACTGAGAATGTGGCAGCTATGGTTAGACCAATATACAGTTTTCGGGGATTCACCTCTGAGTGTTTGGTATTATTCTATTAATTGATCATTTTATTATGCTGTAATTTTTGACTAATTTGGAGATTATTTAAAGGCATGTGATCCTAGTTTGTTCAACCTAGCTTGTTCAACCTAGCTTAGCACAAATACTGAAAACAGATGGAAACTCCCGCTAAAAGGGAAAGAATTAGCCCCAAAGCTGTCAAAGAAGTGACAAGTGTATTTCTTACATTGCCAGGCTTTTCCTTTAAAGAATTACACAATCAGTTTCACTGGAACTTTAATTAGTGATTCTTAGGACAGAAACAAGCTAGCTGTCTCTCCTTCCAGTCTTTATGCTAAGAAGCTAAGCTAACCAGCTGCTGGACAAAGTTTCATTTTATTATTATTATTTATGCTAAACTGTCCGGTGGTTCTAGTTTCTTAATATCATGTACAAACATAAGAGTGAGTTAACGCATATGTTAAAGTATATAAACCTTTTCTTTTAAGGAACAGATTGACATATTCAGACATACAAACAATAGTAAATTTTAGCTTTGGAGCTGGACACAAAGTTTCAATATTCTGTGTTTTATGGAGCTTTTTAGCAAAATCCAAATGATTTTTTACTGAAAACTGCACTACATATTCTATATCAGCAGCTTTAATAATAATATAAGTACCAGCAATTTTAACCCTATATTAGTCGAACCATAGTGAAAACTGCAGAGTGAACTCCTGAGCTGTATAGGGTCAAAGTCAACAAAATACCTTCAATTACTTTGGTTAGCCTATGTGATGTAATGTGACTACAGTGTTGCTCTGAATACTCTAATGAACTCAAATGCTGCATTTAGTTTTAGTCTTCAGTCTAAGAGCAGCAGCGAGGTGAAATGACTGGTGGACTTGGAGGATGCAATGTTTTACTGTGTATCACTGTTACAGTCAAGTGTGCTGGACTCTCATCTCCAGTCCCTTTTCACTGACTTCTATTATTTCTCATAGATTCAGACATTTTGAGCAAGATTCTTTCCAATATGTTTCTAAACGGATCATACCATTTGACTGAAAATTCTTTTAAACTCTGTCTGTCGAAACTGAGAATAGACACGATGGAACACTCAAACAAAACATTGGCATTATGTCATTTGGCAATTTTCTCTACAAGTAAAAAAAAAAAAAAAAAAAAAATGAAAGAGACAAAAAATACAAAAGGTTCAACAAACATTAACTACAAGATCTCCATTTGGCAATATAGAAAGGCTTTTTTAAGTCTTTGACTGGTATACATTTTGGTTTATATACAGAAGTGTGTGTAAGTGTGTGTGTCCTCCATGGGCTCCCTTTTTTAATCCAAACAGAACCACATCAAAAAATGTGGAGGTGAAAACATCTACAAAGTAAATGAAAGAGTGAGATTAAGAATGAAAAGTAACAAACAAGGCGCTGTGTCCGCTGTGGACTGGAAACAGGGAGGGCCTGTAGAGTCTGTGATGAGAGAGTCCCTGCCGAATCTGTCTGCTCGTCACCTGCGCTCTCTGCACGAATGTGTGTCTCTCAGTTCATGAACTGTGTGTATCCCTCTGCTCCTGTGACGATCACGTCCATCCAGATCCTCATGGCCTCTGCAGAGGGGGCCACCATGTAGTAGAGCCGGTCGTGGGTCTTTACGCAAAAGGTCAGGGAGGGGTTTGGGCTCTGGAGGACAGAAAAAATAAAGTGAACACCTTCACTTTCATGTAGGACTCTTGTTCTCACTGACATGTTCAGAAACAAAAACATCTCCCTGCTTTCTATGTGATCCATATCCATTCATTGGTTCACTTCAATTTAATTCACTCTAATAAGACATTTTGGTAAGACACAATTTGCATTCATGTTCAATAACTGCGGTGTAAGCTTGCACTAAAATGGTGTCCAATGAATTCAATGCTGCCCAAGCCTTATTTTGTGCATCTACTGTGTTACCATCAGCATCTTATCAGAGTAGGATAAATAAACAATTTCTTAATAAATGCAATATATGCTTGACAAACTTTGAACAACATAAGCTGCATAACAACTCCTCCACTGTTCTGAAGGCAATTCCCCAATCCCCAAGCTGCACTCATGAACTTTTTTATTTATTCACCACAAATGACTGTTTAAATTGAAAGATGCCACTTGTGGTAACAAAGCAAGACAGAATTTTCTTTTCAACAATATAGTTTCACTTAGTTCTACAATTAACAAAAAATGTCCTCAGTGCTTTAGCATCTTTGGTTTCCTTGCTTTTAATGTTACGGTTTGAATTCATTGTCACCATTCTCTGATGCAGCAACTCTGCAGTTTTTTTTGTCAGAGCCTTTTGTCAAACAGCAGACAGGCAAAGTTAGCAACCAGCTGGTAAAAAAGTACATAATTGTTTGCCAAATGTGATAAATTTACCTTTCTTTCCAAAATCAAGACTTTACTTTTGAGCTTTACTACAAATGTTGATATCAACGTTTCCATCATTTTATATTTCCATGCAAAATAACCAATTTTAAAACAAATAACTGTTTTCCAGCCTGGGAAAAGGAAGGGAAAGGACTTAAATGTTTTGAAGAGTATTTATGAATTCTGGAAATACATTCAGAGCAGCATGCTGTTCAGTTCCTGTCTGGGCTTTTCATTGATCATCAAGTACTTGTTTTTTTCCTAGAAATAATAGACACTTAGCTGTGTGACTCAAAAAGAATAGTACTTTGTTAGAGTTACACATTGGTTTGGTCAGTGCCAAAAAAATTTAAAGAGAAGTTTCAAAATATTGACTGTCTGGTGCAGATTAGCTGAAGTTTTAAAATGACAAAACTCTTCTCCTGATTTCCACAGAATAAATACATATATTGTTTTGTCTTTGAAAGGACAACCAAACTACTGTAAAATACATTTAACTCTCTTGCACATGTTCCACTCATCTGCATTACTTGTCCCTCTCAGACCTTCATCTTTCCGTCTCCGCAAAGTGCATCAGACTTTAAAGTTTTCCCTCTTTAATGTGACATTGGAAGTGACAACTAAAATCAAAGTTCCAGAGTTGATCAGAGACACACAGTTAGTCAGAGTGCGGTGCATTGCGACAGGCCATCAAACACAAACACACATACACACATAGACACACTGAAGATGAGGAGGCAGCAGCAGCTCAGCTTTATGGTGGAGATAAAAAAAATGACAAGATGTGTAAGGCTCAAGTCAAGCAGCCCTGATCATAAAGAACTAATCTGTCTAAAAAACTACACCTAAAGCTCCTACACCACTTCCTGATCAGAGGAAGAGTCTTTCTAAAGTAGTAAAAGGCCGGAGGAGAAAGATCATGCATGGTTGTTCCTCCGTTGATCCTCTAATCAGACAGGAAGTGTTGTCCTTACCTAGATTTTCCTGCTCAGTCTACTTAAAAAATAAAAGATGTAATAATGGCATTTACCACTATTTAGAGATGTAAAGAAACAGCCTCTTGTTTTCCAACCACTTGAATAGTTTATACTGGGAATACTGGGATGGATGGAGGGATCAGGAGGGATTATAGGATTATATATTCAAACTACACACCCACACAAGAATCCAAAAGTGTCTGTCTGAGGTCATTAAATACAAGTCTTAACCATGCATCACTGGCCATCGAGCCGGTTACTGTCTCCTATCACAACACACACACTCCGTGGTTTGGACACACAGGGCTCAGTGAGGTGAGGAGGGGGAACACAGAGCGTGGATACATACACTGGTCATATTCAAGTTGAAAAATCCTCTCTGTGGCAGCAGCCGGCCAAAGCAAAGCACAAAACCGGGAGAAAAGAAGCAAACGGAAGAGTGCGCAGAAACATGTTTGAAATAAAAGAGAATGTAAAACGAAAATAAGCAAACAGTGAAAAAGATGAGAGAAAAGGATTGTTGCCAGAGCTCAATCACAGCGTACCTTTGTGGCACTGCGGAGGTGATCATAATAGACCTCTTCTATTGCCTGGAAGTAGATCACACCCTTCAGCTTGGTCTCATGTTTGTCTGTGGGAAGGAAAAACAACGTGGGTTTGTTAAAGACTAAAACACACTGACGGCAACAGACTTTTCTTGGCATGAAAAGCCAAGGCGCATCACTTCCACGTCACCTAGAATAACGACAGGGAGAACACAGGACACGGTCATTAAAAAAAGAAGAAATCAAACTTTGATCATGACCAATTTATGGTTTGTGATGATGGATGGAAAAAGACAACCACAGCACTTTTTTCTCTGTTTTTAAAACCAGTAGGGCTCTCATTGTATTTTCACACTTGACTGCATTCTTACGCTACTCTGGTACATCATTGCAGTTTGTTTCATCAGCCGCTGCAGAACTGCAGTGAGGAACCGGTGGGGAACTCAACACCCCTCTCTACCTCCGGGCACAAACACTCCACAAGCCAACTTAAGAGTAGTAGGTAGAAACACAGCGCTTCATTTCGAGGAACAACACTTTCCTTTTAATACGCAGCTATTATCTGCTAATGACCTCTTTAACATTCAAATAGCCCAACATTTGCATCTCATGCGACTGCATCTGAATTACCAGAAAAAAGAAAAAAAAAAGTGTTATGGTTGAGGTTGATTAACGTGAATTAGCGGCGCTCATGACTTATGCGCGTCACCTCTCGTTCCTCATTGTTCAAGGTCAAGAGAAAAGGCCAAGCGATGCATCTCAATCAGCCTCCTTGGAGAGCGCGCCGCTGTGCGCATTTTAACTACTGCCAAAGTAATCTCAGTACACCTCCTCACCCTGGCTCGCTTTCAACAAGGTACGCTTTAAGCAGCTTTAAGCAGAACCTTCTGAGGACTTCAAAGGCCTGACAGCGTACAAGTGTCCCAGAGCTCACAGTGCACCATCAAATTACACGACCGTGCACGCTCCATGCTGCATGTACCGCTGCTCAAGGTCGCATGTTCTGCCTGCCACTCAACCAGCCATGAAATTTCTACCACTTTATATGTTAAATGTTTTAAGCTTATTGCAGCTACTTTACCGTCTTACAACTGGAGCCTCTGACATTTCCAACAAGTTCCTATGATGTTTATTTAATGTTGCTGAGTTTTGTGACACAGAAATAAACAGGTTCCAAACATAAAATCCTCCAATGCAAAGGAAGTGAATGCATCACAAGTGCTGCATAGATACTACATTTATATGCAGTGGTCAATGGAGGAATGTAACTGAAAACAAGTGCTGTATTTAAATACAAAGTTTCTTATTCTGTACTTGAGTATTTTTGATATTTGTTATTTTACTGCATGTTAGAGAGAAATATTGTATGTTTCGATTCACTATATTTGTCAAACAATTCAAATTACTTTATGTAACGGATTAAGATTCAAAATAAATCAGAGGGCCTTTTAAGTAACTGCCTAATTTTACAAAATATGCTGTAATCTGTGGAATAAAATACTCACAGGGTCCATTTTTCTGCTTTTTGAGTACTTTTAAGTACATTTTGGTGATAACACCAACATACTTCTAATTAAGTGACTATTTCAATGGACTTTTATTTGTAACAGAGTATTTTTAGTGAAGTATTGTTTTTTTCCTCATTCGCAGGAGACCCACTAAATGCACTCTAAAACACTGCTTCATAGAGGATTACCAAGCTAAATGTTTGTTGAGTCTGTAGTTTGTAATGTCCTTATGTTGAACTGCATCATGTTGTTAAGAGCTGCAGTTACTTTGTCCACATGCTTAAATCACTTGCAATTTAGCAACATTAGAGGAGAGAGTGCCATGTAAAGCTCAGAGACCAGCAGCCATGTTTGATGACCCACATCTCTTCTGAGAGAAACACATTACATCTATCTGCATTTACACTTTGTGTTCCTGAACTGATGAAGAAAACACTTCTCTACTCAGACAAAAAGCCTGAGCAGCAAAGTAGAGGGGGCGTGTCCTGGTGTATGTCATCAAATTCATGGCCAATCAAGCACAACATTTACCAAACTGGCCTGAATAGAAGACCATATTTCTGTCCTGAATTCATGCTTTGAAGACATTTTTGTATTTACATCATCACATATTCTTCCCAATTTAAGTACTACTGTTCTATAACATTATGTCATACACACAATGTTGCATTATGGGTTGTTTTGGGCTTTTGAGTTTCTTTTAAATTGTTCACAGTGTGGAGTTAAAATGTTCAGGAAGCCCTGTTTGACCTACAGGAGTCTCTGAAGTTTGTGCCATGTGTTCTGTTGCCCCTGATGAAATAAATTCTTAAAAATGAGTAAAAAATGTGCCATCTTTAATCTACAAACAGATCTGTAGAATCATCTGTCAAACAGCTCAGCTTCCACTGTCATACACTGTCCTGTTAAAGAGCTCACACAGTCTATAAAAATCATTCTGTGCGCTTCAGGAGGCTGACAGGAGGGTGTGTGTGTGTGTGTTACTGATGGACGAGCTACACAAAAGTGTCATTTTCATTCTGCTTTAATGTTTGACTTTGACTTCAGGAATGAGCACCGTGTTCTCCTTGTAGTTTTATTATCCCAGGGAAACTTTCCCAACAGAGCTACAGCAGTTTCTTTTCTTCAGAAAGTCTTGTTCCAAAACCTGCTGGTAGAAAAGGAGGGTTCTCTAACTAAGCTTTTTTTTTGAAAATGTCTCCAGATTTTTATGAGCCAGATATGAAACATAAAAACATGACCTAGGGATCATGACCTGGCTTCTAAATATTCTGAGGAGTGCAGAGTGCAGACATCACAGTAACGATCCAACAGCACCAAATATTAAAAATAAGGATAGTAGTCAAGTGTCTTCACACTTCTTACCAACATAGTAGGAGAAGGTCCTTTTGAGGCGGTCGAAGACAAACCAGCGTTTCTTCCAGGACTTGATCTTGCCTCCCATCTTCACCAGGTAGCCCTTGCACATCTTCTCTGTGAGGATGACCTGGTAGCAGGTGTCCACGCTGTGGCCCGACGACTCGACGTGGGAGCGCAGGTCAAACTCCTCCTTCCTAATGGGCAGGTAGCGAGTCATTGGACGAGCCTGGAGGAAGGAAATCAACGGACACAAACAAGAGGATAAACAACCAGGACAGCAAGGTCACTGCCAGAGAGTTAGATATTAACTCTGACACTCTGACTGTTTACTGATTCATTTTAAAATAATGGGGTCTTCTGGTTAAACGCAACTCATTTGAATGTTTCAGGTTTTACATCTTAGTCTTGCCCTGTGATGATATAAATGCTCTTACAGGTTTACACTGAGGAGGGACAACTGATTTGGGATTCTTTTGGTATGAAAATGGACAAATGTGTGGATGCTGAATACTGGCACAAAAAAATGTGCCAACCAGAGGCGTCACTCTGACAAATCCAGGTGTCCGCCCTCAGAATCTGTGTGAATGTGTGTGAAACGCTGCCATGTTCTCAGCACACTGCTCAACTCATTTTTCACTTTTACACCATGCAAATTCAATTATGTCTCATTTCACTGACCTGAGAGAAGTTCTTGGCCCTCATCTTGACCTCCTTCTCCACTAGCTGCTGCCGATGGAAAGTTTCATCCTGCAGTCTCTTCTCAGCCTCCTCCCTCCTCCTCCTCTCCTCCTCCAGCATCTGTCGGCGAGCCAGGCTCTCTCGTTCCTTAAGGAGAGTGCTTTCATTAAATATTTTTTTGATCTGTGCGAGGGCTTTGCAGAGAACATGCGCTCTTTTTTTTCCCCACCTAGAACTCAGCTTGACGTTCATACATTTATGTACATCTTTCCCTGCTGAGAGCTGCTGGCCACTGTGCAGCTCCATCACAGTGATTGATTCTTTAAACAGAAAGCTTTTAGCTATTTGGAGAACTAATGATCTACACACACACACACAGTATATTTTTGCAGAGAAAAAAAGCTAAAAAAGAAGGCCAAAGGCAACCAGGGGCAGGAAAAATACAAATTAAAGTAACATTGTCTTTAATACAATATTGACAGTGCAGGAAGAACAGATCCTGTATACTGCCAATCACTTTCACTGACTTTTTAAGAGTCTGATCCTCAGACTTGGATGAGGTGAATTCTCAATGATCTGAATGGTGAGGACCTAAGCAGGTACATGCCAATTGCATTAACTGCATCCATATTTCTCTCATTTGCATCTGTTTTCCTACCAGAACATTGACTTGATCATCTTTCTTGCTCTTTGTTTTTTTGTCTAAGTTTCTCCATAAGGACACAAAGACAAGAAGTCATTCAAAACATGGAGGCCAATAAAAATGAACGAGAGCCTCCAATTGTTGATCCTTTATTTTTTTCAAACTTGCATTCAAAGCTATTGACACTGAGCAACTCTCATCCATCACGAGGGATGACTGTGTCTTACCCGCGATTCAATAAGTCTGGCTTTCTCCAGCTGCGCCTCCTTCAGCATTTTCTCCATCTCCTCAATTTTCAGCACATCCATTCCTCCAACACTGAAGTCAAACACAACAGGACAGTGTTAGCACACTTTCATCTTCATTTAACAACTCCTCACTGCATATCAACTCGACCAACCTTTTACTTCAACACAGGGTTCAAACATGTCTGTAGGGTAAGTTTGTTGACAGTATTTGTGAAGTTAGTTCCCTCCAGATTAAAAAAAAAAACAAAAAACTTTAAGTGTTTACTTCAGCCTCTGAAAAAGCATCAAAAAACATTCAAAGTCTCCTTCAAATCCCAGGGAACATGAGCAACAGCCAAACACACTTTAATAAACACAGACTTCACTGAAGGAAAACAAACCAAAAAGTCACACAGGGCATTCAATTTGAGAATTCAGTGTTGTGTTTATGAACTGTACAAACTGAGAAACTTGACCTTTGTCTTCTTTCTAAAACTGGTGCTGTTGATGTCACCACCTATGACAAAGCGTGTGACAAACATCATGTGTTGGATTGTTCTTTCAGAATCTTAAGAGAGCAGCAGCAAATAAACACTTTGAGCTGCATAACCTGAACAATAAATGTTCCTGTGCAGTGAGGGTCTGTGCGGAGAGGTAATGAAATATAGACATCTTCTGCCTGTCCTGATGTGTTTCATCAGCACAACGTCTAACATATTTTCTTAAATGTCTGACTCTCACTATTTCGTGCTCGATCATTTCTGTCTCCGCTGTGATCTGTTCATTATAGAACAAATCCCATTAAATTCACCTCAAACTAAATGACTAACTGTTTTTGGAATTGGACTCCAGTGAGCTATTAGAGTTATCCGAACAATTGATGGTGCAAAGAAACACAGTTCTGCTGTAATATCACACACAGCTTGTCTGAATTAACAGATGGTCTACAAATGAGGCAACATGTGGACAAAGACTCTACCTAGTGGGAGTGTGTGTGTGTCTCTTTTGACTGTGTTTGTGTGTGTGTGTTTGTTAGGGTCTTATTTTAATACTTCTTAACTTTTGAGACTCTCTTACAGACTTTAATATGGACAGTGATTTTGTTCAGACTGAGAGTGCTAGAATCCAACACTGCTATTAAGATATAAGATTGGCCCTCATTTTAAAAGCTGCCTGTTAGTGATTTCAGCTGATAAAAATGTAATTCCTCAGTTAGAAATTATACAAGAGGATTAATCTTGTAATACATATGTTAATATGTTAATATATTAAATCCATTAAAACAGATTCATGGGTTTGAGAAAGGATTAAGGTCAGTATTAGTCTTTCCCTCTGCTCTACCTGGACATGTTATCTGGTGAGCAGGCTGAATTGTTCCCTGTGGAAATGCTGGTGTCCACACTGTCAGAGCTCTCCAGACTCAGGGTGTCGTAGGGCTGCTCTCCGGCTGAAGGGGGCTGGTGGTGCAGGATGGAGTGGTGAACCATAGGGGGAGGACCCACAGAGCTGTGGCTCAGCACAGGGCTGCAGGCCATCACCGGAGAGTAAGAGGGAGATGAGGAGGACGAGGTCATGAGGTGGGTCTGGGAGCCATGGAGCGCCTCCCACTGACACTGAGCCTCAGCCGCCGCTCTCTGTTTGAGCTCCGCCAGACGCCGCCGCTGCTCTTCAATCACCTGCTGGCCTGGAGGGAGGAGGGCACTGATCAGTGTATACGTTCTGATTTTCAGCTAGAGTTGGAGATGGAACAATGACTGAGCTTTCAACCTGCAGGTGGTCAAGAACAAGCCAGCAGAGGTCCATCTGTTCCCTCTCAGGGCTGAGGAGTCAACACATTTAAACCAACATGCTAGCTATACAGCAGGTCACGCCAAGCACCCCAAAACTCTAATAGCACAACCAGCACCAGCCCCCAAACTATGAGAGGAACCATGCACCACACATACAAGTATGTGCTCTTTCAGTGACAGAAGCTCATAGATAACTGCAAAAACCCACAAAGTCCCTTCACCACAAAGCTCAGTATCAATCTGACTTTTCAAATCCATGCTGCTGTGCACCTGATAACAGGCAAACCTTTCTGGAAAGAAGTGCCCAGGTCAATAACTCTAAAGGAGGAGCTCACTGAACGCTGAACATGCAAGATTTATTCTCCACCAGCAGGAACGTTCATAGAAGATTGATGGAAGAAGAAAGGCTGTTCGATGTTATAGACAAAAGAGAAGATGAAAAGAAGTTTTCGAGGGAGAGGAGTTAATGACACACCAGAGATGGAAAAGGCTGAGGGAGAAGGATGAAGGGAGGAGAGAGAGAGTTGAAGACAGAATCTGAAATTAACAGCCGTCAAGTATCGACTTCTGGTAAACGCTACCTTTGATGGATAAATCAATAAGAGAAACCTGCCTGACTGGCTTAAGTTTTGGATAAGACTTGTATCTTTTTGGTACATGCAGTCTTTGGTCTTTACCTATGTTGAAGATTTCAAACTGACTCCTGATTGGCTGCTTTATATGCTCTCTGCAAAGTGCAGGTATCTAATTCCTTACTTTACTTTTCACTGAACAGTTATTCAGCCACAAATTAGCATGAACTTAATTTATCTGAATGATAAATAATAAAAGGTGCAATCAAAACATTCAGAAACAGTTTCTGTTCATGTTAACGATGTACTGCACAGTAATGTGAATGCATCTTTCAGCCTACCTGTCATGGTAAAGTATTTCAAGTTTCACAGCTTAATCATCACCATCTGAAGGAGAAAATTCACTTTAAACAACATGAACTTTGGCCAGATGGCAGCTGTGCCCTATATCACAACATCTAGACTGCTAACATTAGAAAAGCATTTTTCCCCATAACAATGCTCACGCAGTCACTGCTCTTCAGTGCCCTCACCCACCGGGTTAAGCTTCTTACGACTTCTTTCTGTTCTCAAAAACAAACTTTGGTCCCCTGGTTGTAGTCATAGACCCAGGTTTCAGGTCCAAGGTAAAAATGCAAGAGCTAAAACGTAACTTATTGTTTGCACCTGCTACATGCACATTACTAACCTTGGAACCTTTTGATTGCACCTCATACATGAGTTTATTCACTGCTCAGTAGTTCAAGCAACATCAGAGCGGGGTGACATTTGAACAAGAGCATCCTCCCTGGAGAATCTGTGTTGACTGAGACTGTTAATTTCAGACACTACATGTGATGTACAGAGACATATTAGTTAAACAAACAGGATGAATCCTGCTGAAGAAAATGAAAAACACGGAAGAAATCATCAACTCCTGGACGCAGTGATCCGTCTACCTGCTGAGCTTCCCTCTATGGTGATCTGTCTGGAGGTCTGGGGCTCTGTGGTGCAGCGGTGCAGGAGGAGACAAGGCCACAAACAGAGGTAGAAAGACAGACAGACATGAGGAAAACCTGAACGGTAGACGCTGACAAATGTGACTGACTCAGGCTTTCAACCCAGCACCCATGGGTGGCAGCCAGCTGCAGAGCTAAAAAAACAGAGTGCTTTTCTCTGTTCAATTCAGTCAGAAATCACAGACACATAAGGAACAAAACTCTACTAATACCTTGATGTCACACACACGCATGCACACACATTTTAACACATTAACACACACACTCAGCTTAATGGAGAAGAGTAGCTGAACACTTAACCAACACTTACTAATTCATGAAAACACGAGTGTGCATCACTGAAGGCACACACACCAACCACTGAAGCTCTACTAACCGATGACAGCTGTCTGCTACAGTGTTTACTGGAACGTTATAATATTTTTCATTAACATGGAGCTTTCTAAACATCAAAACAGTTTTCACATTAGGGTTTAACCTGTTCCAAAGATCTCTGTAGTTAAAATTTTCTCCCTTTGGGCTCTCTGAAAGTAAATGAAAAAATGATTGGCCTGAAAAGGCAGAAGTATCCAAGAAAAACTGAGAAATTGAAATTTGTGCAACAATTATTTTGTGTTTTTGTTATTCAATTCAATTCAATTCAATTCAATTTTATTTATTCTGTTGTCTCGCAACACTTCACCTTTATCGTGCCAACCAGCCCAATTGCCAGAAGCTGTATGTTTTGAAAAACTACAGAAATGTTTAATTTCAGTGTTACATACATATCATGTCACCAGTTCTACAACATGTATCCATGCAGCTCAGTGAAGCAGTTCAGAGTTCATGTACAGTGGGATGGTGGTAGAGACAGCTGCCAAGAAGTACTGTTCAACATAGCTGTTTGCTTCCTGTGCCAGCCGCAAAAACCTTCAGAGACATTTTCCAGCTGTGTTTGTGGTGACCAAACCAGATATTTAAATCCCAGACATGATCATTTTTTAACACTAACCAAGTGGTTATTGTGCTTAAAACTCACTGGACCTTGACCACAGCATCGTCACTACATGAAACTGAACTTAAGTTTAAACATATTTGTGGTTTGAATAAACATACTGGGAAAGCCAACATATATCTGCTTATTAGGCTGTGCAAACCCTCTGTGGGTCCCAGGCTCCCAGCTGGGGACTGCTGACCGAATGGACGAGAGATGACTAAGAAAAGCATGTGTTGATTTAAAGTATGAATAACTATGGCACAACGTATAATGAGTGGTGAGTGCTTCCAATTACAACAAAATGTTTAGCAATAATATATAAATGATTTAAGCCATTTGCATACTTAGTTATTAGGTAATCGATAAATGATCAGTAATAAATAATGCATGAACAGTTTTTCTGTGTAAAGTGGTGTTGGTTTGTGTCAAACAAAGCTCAGCGCGGCTCATTGGTTACCTTTCTGCTGCAGGGCGAGCTGTCTCTTGGTCTCAATGTCCTGCAGGGTTGCAGCCAGGTTCCTGGGCAGACTGCCTGTGCTGTTGGGCACCAGCAGGGGGCTCTGCTGCATCAGAGGGAGCAGACAGACAAATGAAGAGTTAAGCCTTAATAAGAGCTTGATGGACACATCACTGTATCTGTTGAAAAGGAACAACCTGTGCACCTTTGAGCTCATGTTGCGTCCCAGTGTGGCCGCTCCGTGCTGCAGAGGGGAAGCAGAGCCTGATTTAGGCTGATGGAGAGACAGGCCCGGATCACTGTCCAGCTTTGAGCGGAACACCTGATAAAGGAAGTATACAAAGAGCACAGAGATCAGTGTTGGGCATTGGTGAAAGCACATTAAAACAGGGCCTTGATGGAGATGGAGTGTTTTAAAACAATGTTAGAAGTTCAGGTGAAATCCACCATGGATGAGCTGCCAGCACCTGCAGGAAAACACGGGTTAAAAAGCATGATTAGCACTGAGCTGTGAGTGCTGCTGAGCACTGATGTTGTTAAAATACAAAGCTAGGATTAATAAATGGAGTTCAATGAGCAGTTTAAATTTCAGTATCAAAGGCTGACAAAAAATATCAAAGAGCCTACAGACAAAACACACACACACACACACCTGGAACAGCCGCCTGGTCCCGTTCAGTGAACGGCTCTTTGATCAGGCCCACTTAAGTTAATGCTGCATTTATGTACTGTGGGAGTATCTTTGTGTAATGACTTTCTGTTCAAAGAAAAGACTTGAAAGTGTTCACGCAGTCTAACTTTCTTTAAGTGGCGATTGAAGTTTTGGGATTTCTTCTTCTACTGCTACAGGCGATCACTCAGAGCTTTTTTCTAAACTGAACTGAACTCACATCAACTGACTTCTTGTTTTACACCAAAGCAAACAGGGAAGTTCCAGTCACAACAAAAGCTCTGAAATGAAGACACACTTTCTGTACCTAATGACATTACTTTCTTTGTCAGAGTTGTTGAACATCTTAACGCTTAAACTAGCAGTTTTTAAGAGGCTTCAAATAAGTGAATGGTCTTTTCTGTGTGATGTGAGTGCAGTGTTACCTAACACCAACAGCTTTTTCTCTATTTTTTTGACATACACACATGCTTCTTGGATGTGAAATGAAGCAAGATGAGGGTTGGCAGAGGATTAACAGCACACACACTTACAGCAGAAGAATGAGTGGGGAAAAATGAGGAGAAAGGAAGAAGAAAGGCCCTGTACCTGCAGCAAAGGCCTGCGGCCTGAAAACGACTTGGCTGGCAGAGAAGGAGGACAGAGCTGACTGGAGCCAGCCATCAGCTCCTGGTACCACTGCTCTAAGTCTAGCTTGGACAGGTGAGGCCTACTGCCCTCAGACTGGTACTGGAGAGCACACAGAGGTAAAGAGAGGCACAACAGAGAGAAGGTGGAAGAAAGGAAAAAGAGAAGACAATAGGAGGTTAGAAAGCACTCAAAGACAGCAGGAAGAGGAGAGGAGCATTTGTTTTATACACCCTTAAAAGCTGTAATTACAGTTTTTTTTTCTTCAACACATTCGTGTTGTCAGCTGCATTACGCTTTATACCCTGCAGCTGCCATATTCCTATTTTACATGTACGTATTCTAATTCCATATTGCTGCTGAGATGACCTAGTTTCCAACAAGAATGTTTGAGTTTTCATCTCATTTTATATTTTACTTCACTTCAGCTCCGTGGAGTCTAACACATGCAGTATCTCTACAGTTTAGACTTTATATGATCTCAAAGAATAAAACTAGATTTTTTGTTTTTCTTGCTGCCATGAATGTGTTCTTCTTCTATGAGTTTATGAGAAATATCTATTCTGTTCAAACAGCTGACTGAGACACGCTGCTGACGTAAAACAGCTGTTGCAAACACTTGTGTTATTCAAGTTCAGCTGATACAACAGCAAGTTTGATGGCACAAAGGCACTGATGGGAAAATTCCCTTACATGGGTGTAAAATATAATAGATTACATGAGTAAAGTCAGCAGAGTGACTGTAAGCAAGTTTTGGTGAATCTTTGGAGACAATGGAAGTCTGTGACTTGAGGCAAACCTGCAGCACATCAGACAAAAAAAGCTCCTGACAAATACAGTATCATCACAGAGTCTCCATTGGCTTCTGTAGTGGTAGGAAAAAAAATCTACAGCAGTTTCAGCCCATAACATCTTAAGCTAAGTCTACATATGTAAATAATTATAACAGATTTTCCTTTTGCTGTGTGTCCCTTCATTTAGTGTCAGTTAACTCTCCTAGAAAACACTTTACATGATAAAAGAGAAAATTACATATATCTGAAGGTAACATTATTTATGTTCAAGTATCATGTCATGATAGAGTTAACAAACCTGTTATATGTGATATCTTTGACAACCAGATGAATTCAACAGCTGTCTGTTGTTCCCTTTTCAAAACTTTAATGATTGGCCTAAGGGAGGTGCTATAATTCCAGGTCAAAGTATGCTAATGTCCCAAATCCACACTACATAACCACTTCTGAGCGAGTTTTTAGTATGTAAATCGATTCACACTGGAAATTCATCACAATAAAAATAAAAACGTTTTGTAGGTTGTCCATGTAAATTTTTAAGAAACAACTTTCAAAGTGAACTGTTGACAGCTTGTAAACAAATGCAGCCAAAAAAAGGAGGAAAGAAGGGATGGAGGGTAGGAAGACAGCACACACCTCCACTGAGAGAGAAGGGGAGGAGCCATGAAGGGAGGAAAGGCAGGAGAAGGTGGGGTCTACAGCTCCAGACTGCAGGGGCTGGCGAAGCGGAGAAGTAGGGGATGACTCCACCTTTGGCATCCCATACATCTGATTTAACTGGCCGACTGTCACATACTCCTTCCCGAAGGCAACACACACGCACACACACACACACACACAAAATGGGGAGGAGGAAGTGGAGAAAGACAGACAGTAGTGAAGACACACACGTCAGCATCAGGAGGAAAACATATCAAGTGACCTGCAACATGGAGGTCTGAGTCTGAGGAAGAAGGGTCTGAGAGGCAAACCCTGAGTGTGTTTAAACACACAGCACAAAACAACACACAGTCATAATTAGGGTTCAACTGATACATGAGGCCAACACTGGCTTCTTATTAAACACCCCTAACAGACTGGCAGCAGCATGCTTATTTTCTCCAGACAAGCAGAAATCACTTCATATATTTATAATTATCCTAAGTTTTTGTCACATGTTATTGGAGCGGACATCACTAAGAACAAAAACAAAACCTGTCCAGATTTTTATTCAGGTGAGTCTAAATTTTGGTCATTGTGGACTGTATGATACTAAGGGCCTTTTATGGCTGAACTAAGTTTAGAAGAAACTGATATATTCATTAAGTAATTTTAACCATAAAACAGAATTGTCAGTAAAAGTATTGATGAAAGTATTGAATTTGTGACATTTAATGTACATCATTCCCATCTTTCTCCCTTTGCTCATCTCTTGTCATGTCTCAATTTTCAGCTATCGAATACAGACATAACAATGTCCCAAAATACCTGTTTTGGTAGCATTAAAACTACAACAGTAGTATAGTGCTGACAATGATCTAAAAATACACAGCTTTGCATGTTATACAACAAAAGTTTGGTCTCTCTGAATCAAAAATAAAGGTATTTTACAATTTAAGATCTGCAGTTATCAAAACAAAAAAACAGCCCTTGTTGCCTGAAAGTAAACTCTTTTTATCAGTTTAACCCTAATGAGAGCCTTTGTATTACTGACATGATACAGACACAGATCTTAAGCGTAGCTGTTTCCACCATCAGCTCAGGCAGCAGAGAGCAAAGCCAACAGTACAATCAGTTTGATTAACAGCAAACCAGCAGGGGGAGCAACTTGACATGAAAATGGCAGAATGGAAAGAGGCAGAGAGAGGAGAGAACAAAGAGTCAGGAGAGAGACAGGAAGGAAGTGATGGTACCTCACAGGTGCCAGCTAATGCAGCGTCTACGGCAAACGAGAAACGGTGAGAGGCGGGCTTGCTGATGTCATGGTGGACGCTGCTGCCGTAAATCTTATAGACATCCGACAGCTTCAAATACTCCTGAGCACCAACAGCCGACAGCCGACAGCCGACAGCAGTCAGAGGGGATGAGAAGCCATGAGCACAACGCTGCACCATACTTCTGATGCACAGCACATAAACACTCACACAAGCAAGGAGCCCACAGAGACAATGTGCTCCACAAAAAGAAACAGGCCAACAATCAACCTGGCTAACAAAGTGTTACAGCTAAAAGGTGCACAGTGCATGTGACGACAGACAAACAAGAACACACCAAGCGACACAGAGGTTTCTTTAGCATCACGAAGGACACACAGGTACATTTGTTGGCTGTTACAACAACCAGTGATGTAGTGGTAAGAAAGAAATAATAAATGAAGATGCTGATTATCACCATGAGGTATAAGCAACTTCTCAAATGCATCGATTTAGCATTTTATCCTCTACTGACTTTAATGTGTCTTCCACTACATCCCTGTGCAGACAAAACCCGACTGGAACTGAAAGCTGCTGTGTTGGCTCATCTTTCAACATAGATGTGAACTATGTTCTGGTGGAAAAAGCATCCCAGCAGGCCACAGTGGGTCACAGGCACAATCAGAGTGGAAGTGAGTAAGACACAAACAGTACAATGGGGGACCTTTGGGGTGAGTTGCACAGACAGCAGAGGGGGGAGCAGCGGGCTTCATGCAGGGATCATTAGTCCGGTTACCTCTGTAGGGCTGCTGGGGTACAACTGACAGGGAGGGGAGGGATGTAAGTAGGAAGGAGAGGCTCGACAGAGGGAATGCTGGGAGGAGTGGAGATCCTCCAACAACAGGTCAGCCTCGCTGATATGAAGTGCTTCCTGTTTTAACAGTTAAGGAATAATTGCTTTTAATGTCCACAGAAGACGTAAGGGACACTAGATACAAGTTCTCTCCACAACAATGACAGTTAAAAAGCAGAAGGGATCTGACAGGCTGTGAGAGCTTCAGCAAGGGTCATCCAATGACAACCAAGTTAAGTTCAACACATCTCATCCACAACTCATAACCAGCATAAGTCTTCCAATTAGTGTATTCAAACCAACAGTTAGATTCAAATTGACACACCAACACATCACTGCCATTAAAGGAATCAGCTTTAAGTCATCAAAGCTCCTTTTTGTTAGTGCAGGAGCACTGACTGTAAGTGTGTAAGTGTACACAGAGCTTCAGTGGTTCTCTCACCTCTCTCATTGCGGTGGAGGACTTGGGGAAGCTCTTTCCCCCTGTCAGGCTGTGGTATCTCTTCTCTAGAGCCGACAGCCTCTCCTTCTCCTGAAACATAAAGACATGCCAGTTGTTCGGGGAGCAACTCTTACAGGTGCAAATTTCAGCATCAGTGTAAAAAATTCCTTCACAGTCCGGGTGAGATGTTTTTCAGCCCACTGTGAGTTTGAACTTGTTCCCATGTACCTTTTGGAGCATTTGCAGTGTGAGGGTCCTGTCTTTGGCCAGCCGCTCACACTCCTGAGATGACTGCAGACCGAGCTGGTTGGCCTGAGACTCCAGAGCAGACACCTTCTCCTAAATGACACAGCACAGAAAGACTTCAAGCTTTAATCCAAGCTGTCACAATAACAAAGAAAGTATTGCTCAACTCTATAAATACCACAGTAGCTGTGTGGAGTGGCTTAAACCAAAATGCATGACTAAAATGAATTTGAAACCTCTATGTGTAAATAAAGAAATACAGAATTCCTTCACTGCCATTGCCTCTGCAGTGAGAACATAAGCAAACTGTCTCCAGATGGCTGAGCTTTGTGTGACTGCTACCTCTCTGCTGCTGTGTGAGTGTGCTGTGTAAGCTCTACATCTCTTCCACAGTGAAATATGTGCCATCGGCAGCTTCAGTTCTTACAAAAAGCAGCATACTGTTAAAAGCATAATCAGAATACTGTTGGACTGCAGATGGCCCACAGTCTGTCAGGTGTTTCCTCACCTTCCTCTTGGCCACGCTGCTGTGGTACTCGGCTCTCTCCTGCAGCAGCTGCTGGCTGATGGTTTCTCTTTCCTCCTCCAGGCTGCTTTCTCTCTCCAGCTGCTGAAACTCCAGGTCCTCAAACTTTTTGGTTCCTGCTTCCAGTGCCTCTCCGTCCTGATGGAGGCACACATACAACAGTGGTTACATAACAAACAGAAATACACCCTGAATACACTGCTCATTTTAAAGCCATCCACTATTCTCTGACTAGCACAGTAGCTGACAGCAAAGCAAAGACCTTGACTTTCATATTTGAAATAGTTTTAAAATGTTCTCAGCATGACTGAAGCTCTTTCTGGGGACAAATGAAAGCACAAACAGACAGCCATGAAGAACATGCTTCTACTGCGGCACAGCTACTAGTGTGTGTACTGTAATACACAGGTGGCAAGAGACATTCATGCCATTAAAAAATATTTTGCACTGAAAGTTTTGCAGTCATCAAATGTTTTTTTTCACTTGGTCATTTGTTTCTCTCCAACATTTTTACTGCTACAGAACAAAAGCATACAATACTGACTGTTTAAGTTACAGAACCAAAAAAAAGGAAATCTTTAGTACAAGATAAAATACACAGTGATGCATAGTAATAGCTTCAGTGTAAATATATCAACTACAGTGTATTTCAGGTTTATCTCAGGGATCAGTTCATCCTTCC
>JAPZDV010000024.1:3047009-3102438 GCA_029814665.1 Acanthurus lineatus
TGAAGGCTCTTCAGAGTATTTGTAGCACTTGTAAAGGAACTAAGAGTGCAATGTAAACTCACTACAAGCAGTATGACATTAAAATGACTCATTTTTGCAAGTGGTCCAAACAAGATAAAGAACATCTAGAGCTAAAAAATCACCTAGTAAACAACTTTTTTTCTATATTTAGACATTTTTCTACTTTGCGTCTAAGACTCTAGTGACCTGCTCTGCGGACAAGGCCTGAATTTCTACCTGTACATCATAAAAATCTCAAGTAAAACGTTGCTTCTACTTTGTTTTCTCTGAATGTGAGCCAAGCATATTACACCAAATAAAGATTCTACCTAGAGCCCTCTTGAATCACACTGTCTGTGCACACAGAGCATCACTGTCAACAGATACATGATGTAGCCTATACTAACTGTTTCAAGTTGTCAGTTATTTGTCTTTGTCTTCAGTCTAAGTGGTAAACCAAACAACAGCCACGATAAATGACATCAGAGAAGTGAGCAGATAAGAGCGAGGGAAGACACAGAATGATCTAGTCAGGGCCTAGGTTAATTGATTAGTGAGCAGTTATACAATTTATGCGAGCCATGAAAAAATCACAGAAGAGATGCAGATCAGATTCACACATGCAGTGCAACAGTATCACATGACATACATTTTACCAAAATGCTTCATAAGCAGTTGAGGTGAGCAGGAGCCATGTGTGTGCTCCTGTGGTGACCTGAGGGGTTCAGTATCATGTAGGTGTGGTGTGCAGGAGGGAAATTTCCTGCAGCTTGTGGCAACAGCACATCTGTGAGGGGCACTGAGAGGACTTCTAATGAACCTACTGAGTGTGTGCGTGTGTATGTGTGAGGGCCCCTCCTAAAGGGTTAAAGGTGCCAGTAGCACTATGTGCAACGGCATGTGCTGAGTGTTGGAACATATGCTGTCCTTCCAATGCACAGAGCAATAACTGAAGAAGTTGTGAGAGTGAGAAAAAGGTTTTTAGATTTTCAGGTTGGCTGGCTGGCAAACTGGTAACAGACAGAAGGCTTGCACTGCCTCAGTTCTACCACCTTTCAGGCTGATTTTCTGATGCAAAAAATCACTGCCTCAGGACCAACACAGAAACTAATAAATACACATAATGCCCACTACCATTGCATAGATTCACAGAATACAAGGGGAAAAACAGTATCAACCAAATGCACAAATTTTCTGTTTGTCTTGTCTGTTAAACAGTTAGCTGATAAGAAAATCAACTTCAAAGTTTACAGTCCATAGTTTATAGGAACTTACATATATCTCTATTTTACTATTTACTATATAAGTCCTCCCATGGAAAACAATATAATAAATGAAATTAAAATTTATATAACTTAAATATGTAACTTAAATGTTAAATAGCCTGAATTTCACAAGTCAGGTCAATTATGTCAGGACATAACTGTTATTGCAAAAGCTAACCGTGGCTTTTACTTGATATGGCTTCATCACTTTTTACAGACACCAAATTTTATGAAAATTCTTAATGTAAAATTGGTGATCAATTTTAAGTATTGCCACTGTGCACCAGACCTTCACTTCACCTGCAGTTTGGAAAAAGGTGTGTCTTTCTACAAGGCTAGAAGGAGCTGGGCTGACTCTCTTAATGGTTGGTGGCTGTTAGTGACTGTGATTTAAGATGTGCGTGGTGACAGACTGGGTAAAGTTTTGTACTTTCGCAGTGTAAAATTCTACTTTAAAATGAAGTCCATAGGTGGGAGGGGCACTCCTCAGACAGAGCAGGTCTAGACCGTACTCAGGTGCTTCGGTTTCACTGGTGACCCACCCTTTTGAGCTGTTCCTGCAACTGTTCCCGCAAGGACTCGGGACAGTTATGAAGCTGGTTCTTCAGCTCAGCGTAGCCCTCCTGGAGGCTCTGCAGGGCCCGGCGCTCGGCCTCAACATTAGCCCTTTCCTAGAAAGACACAACACACACCCACACACAGAATGGATGGACGAGGGGAGAGAAAGAGAGAGAGACACACACAGCTCAAAATCACGCCATGCAAATAAAAAAAAGCTTGTAAGGTGTTAGCAACAGAAACGGCGTGACAGAGTTTCAGGGCTTGGCAGGACACGAGGTCAGCACTAAATTGTCTTGACGTTACATCTGACAAGTGTGGGATTCACAGATGGCATATGGTCATCAAAAATTCCCTAAGAAAATCCTTCAGACTCACAATTGTTAAAATCATTCTGGGCATCACTGAAGGCTATTAGCTGTGAATATCCTGTAAGAACTCATTACCCGCTAACATTTATAACTCCAATAAACTGCAAGAAAATTGCCCTATAATTCACTTGACTTTTATCGGCTGCAGAACATTTATAAATTCACTTAAAAAATCCTGAACAATGTTACTCTGACAGCAGTGACACTGGCTCTGTTGATCTTCCACTGAAGTACAGAAACTTCACGTCCCTTAGGTGCTGCTCCAGTTTCAAAGAATCAATCAATAACAGCTAACTTTACTGTCACTGTCTGTGTCGGTGCTCAGGTGGCTCCTCATAGAATCTTCATTTTGATGTGTAAAAATGAAAAGGCTGACAGGACTTCGAGCACTGACATGCTAAAGTGAAAGCTTTTGAGTCTAAAGAGCTCAGGTGAATCTTTACTCGGTTTGAGAGACACTGCTGATTCACTGATAGCACAATGCCAATAATCTCTTTGTCAGTAGTGGAACCTCGAGTTCAGGGAACATTTTCATCCAGCACCTCGGGTTCCCATGCAAAATGTAATGCTGATCCCACATATAAGATAACTTGTATTCTAGGACATTGAAATTCTATGGTTTGTAGTGTAGAAGAGGGGGTGACACTGAGATGTCAGATCAGAGGTTTCACTCCTGGCTTACTGATGCAAATATCATGACTGATGCATTTCGATTTGTTGGGAACTTTGTGGAAATCTCACAGGGACACTTTGAAGATATAGACAAAACTTTGAACATGAGCTGTTTTTAACAACAATTTTACAAACAAAACTCACAAAAGGTATCAGGTAAATGTGTTTTCACTCCACTTCCTCTCTTTTTGCTATGAATAAAATGTGGTGCATGTGGTAAATAGAAAAAAAGAACCCCTCTAACCACTATTAAGAACATGCTAGTAGTTTCATCTGTCCGATACCAGGGCACCTTCCTCTTTGTTCCTTATTTAAAAAAGCCCGTGCACTAAAGAACCAAAGACTAGAGTCCCCGAACGGCAACTGGATTACAGGTGTTGTGACACACAGGTTCTGTCATGCAGTGACAATGAAGAAACAGGGTGAGCACAGTGGATCAGGGATAAAGAAATTGTGAGTGCTGAAGAAGCAGAGAAAAAATTAGGGGTTAATGAGTGTCATTAGTTTGCAGAGTTCAGCTAACAGAAACCCAAATAAGCATCGACAGGAAAGCAAACCACTAAGGTGAAAACATGCAAGAGAGAATACCCAAGGAGTCCAATCCTTTATTCAGCCCATTTCATGGCTTCAAATTCTCTAGTTTTCTGTGCAATGCATTCCATTCTACAAGGATGACTGGTGCAGACAGGAATATTGACTCATGTGAGGACACCAACATTGAAGAACCAAGGGGAGTGTACAAGACCAGGAGACACAGGCAGTGAGTGTGTGTATGTACGTAATCCTTTCCTTCTTATGTGTCATGGTATATAAAACCACAACAAACATCCTGTTCCATTTAAATGTGAATGTTGGAACCCAACAATGTATTGAAATGTAAGCCTTTTTCACAGGTCTGTGTACCTTGTCTTTCTCCCTCTGGATGGCGCTCTCCAGCTCGTCCAGCTTGTGCTGCAGCTGAGTGATGATGTCCGTTTCAGCCTCTATCTGGTCGATCTCCGCCTGCCTCTCGCCCTGCAGCAAGGCACGCTCCATCTCTGCCTGGAAAAGTGGATCAAACACAGTCACTCAGGGTCACTGAGAGTCTCAGCCTGAGCTTCACACCTCCTCACAGAAACACGACACACAGTAATGCAGCTGTGACCATCAGCTGTTTTCATCTTACACTGCTGCTGTGGACACTTTGTCTCTTCTGTACTTCAGTTTAAGATTATTATTGTTCCACCAAGGTCAAAAACTTTTCCATTAACATTAACTTTCTGTATCCTACCTCTTGTTTGGACTCCTGCAGCTGTTGTTCCAGCTCCATCAGCCGGGATTTGAGCTCATCGATCCGAGCAAGAACGCGAACCCGCTCGTCTTCCAGGTAACCCAGCTCCAGACGACCTGCGCTGGCGGAACTGGATGCGTCCTCATGCTGCAGGAAGAACACAGGAGGTCAGGCTTTCAAGAAAAGAAGTGAAGCCAGGGGAAAAGGAAGAGACACATGTACAAATCTTCTATTATACGTAGATACCAGCCTGTAATACAGAGACAGAGTAACCCGTTTACAAATAAGAATTCCTGAATGGTCCTATGATCACTGTTATGACTGTTTAAGTGTTTTGTGGTTTTAAGGGGAATCACTCAGATCTAAATGCAGTTTCAGTAGAAATTGTAGCCTTCAAAAACAAAGCACTCTTTGATAAAAAAGTAATTAATTTAAATGGATTTGAAATGATTGGATATCAATTAATACAGCACTGTCTATTGAGAGCTGAAATCCAGAAATGCTGGCTTTAGGAGACCCTTAGTTGTTACAACACACAGAGAGCGACAGAGGAAATAGACATAGACACGTAGACACAGACATAAGGGAACAAATACAGAAAAAAAAAATAGTTGATAAATTAATATCATGCAGGAAACAATATTGAAACAGCACTGACGTTACTGTAAAGAGAGCCTGGAGCCCTCCCATGAGACGCCCAAGCCAATAAATAGAGAGCAGAATGTGACTGTGTAGCCAGTGATTTGTTTTGCAGCCTTTCCAAGAAATGTGGGAAGTATTTAGAGTATAATGAATGCAGTGCAGATTAATTTGTTGAGTCTTGCACCTAAACGTTTTAGTCAGTGTTTCAGAATTTACAGGCATTTTTTCACTGTTTCACAGATTGTACACCTCCGCGTTCACTGATGGTTTTTTCTGATCATGCAGAGTCACTGATATTTACAACAGAACATCAACACTACATAACATGCATGCTGTTCACGTCACATGTATCCACAATCAATTCCAAATCATTTCAGCAATTACAAATAAGTAATAAAAATGCAATTTATATCAAAATAACACCTAGTTTGATAGTGTTCTATGTAAGCAGTCACTCATTCCGCACTAACATCAGGTGGCCTTTCTGCAAGGTCCAACTTGCTCATCAGGAACTCAAAGCTCAAAACTCAAAAAAAACAGAGTGTAATAGCAGAGGACACCTTAAGATCCCAGCAGTGAAGTTACTAACAGGCCATCCATCAGATGGTGACTTGGCCCATGATTCACCAGGTAATATAATGTAATATGTTTGGCTGGGTGCTTTAATGGGATTTTAAAAAATCTAAGCTTTTTTGTTCTATGTTGATCTTTCTATGTTCGTTCTATCTGAGAAATCTTGCAAGATATTTTTTAGTACAAATGTAAAACTATGGATGAGATATATTTTCATTAGATTTTGAGCAGGTTCAGATCATCCTACATGAACTGGGCTTTAATGGCCAATTCTATAATAATGGTGAGGAGGTAAACCTTATATGAACAGATATTCAGGTGCATTGGCTAGCACAGGTGATAACTGTTAAACAAGTTCAGGTAAAGAGAAACTTTACCATGGAATCACCTGAAGCTCAATGTAAGAACCACTGATTTAGCAAAGCCAAGCACATCACTTGCACATGCTGGTTCCACAGTGGCATGCAGAAGGCGTCTTTGTTGGAAATCAAGCATTCCCTCTGACCTGTCTGTCTCCATTGTGCAGTGCTGAAGCTGAGCTGGGAGCAGGAGATGTCCTCACCTCCTGATGAGTGCTCTCTGTACTACTACACTCCTCCTTCAGGTTCTCCTCATCACTCTCTCTCTGTCTCTGCAGCAGGCGGAGCGTGGCTGAGGACGGCGTCCCTCCAAGGACGTTCTCCATCGATGGTCTTCGTCCCAGTCCATCAGTCAGCCCCCCCGGGAAACCTGTTCTTCCTGAGCCTTGGGGCTCCAGGCCCATGCTCTCTCCTTTGTTGTATTCAGCACAGAGGTTCAGGATGGTCTCAAGGCGCTGTCTCTCCTGCAGAAAGATATGGACATGATCAAACAGGGACATAAGACGGGGATGTGAATGACCTCTCTCATTCTACCATTTTTTCTTGACTTTTTAAATGAAGTAACAGAATTTTGGTAAAAAAAAAACAATCATAAGACGCTTGCTAATACTGTAACTTGAAATATGAGCCCATGTTTAAACATAACATATTCTGGATGTGGGGAGACTCAAAGCCTGCGAAGTTAAGCCATCTGAGATAGTAAGAATCTGGCTGGCTAGCTGTATCCAAATTTTAATTTGGGGCCAATATATGAGTTTAATATTTCACACACTGTTATATTGATGTTAGTCTATATCAGATTAATACAGCTGTGGCAGGTAATATATCCCTACTATCTCATTTCCTGTCTGTGTGCTGGTTGGTGAGGCTGATGGCAATCTTAAGATGGCCAGCTCAGACACGGGAGCAGAGAGCAGGTCTGATGCTGAGCACACAGCCTGAAAAAGCACATCCATCATCTCCCAAATACCCTTTTGGACAGAGCAGAATTCAACTAAACCAGCACAACTGATGACAAATAAGACTAAGATTCTTTAAACCAACATCTATGTAAATACTAAGAGAAAGTTTTGCAGTGAGGCTACTTTGTGAAACAGATACTACATTGTGGTATTGTTGGTCAGCAAACTACACTCACTCAGTTATAAGATAAACAGTGATAAGTGTTGCAATGGTGTGACATTTTCACTGTCTGATGATCATCTTAGAAAATATTTGACCAAGAAGATAAAGAAGAAGGGGGAGGAGAAGGAAGACAAACAAAAAGATGAACAGCGGATCCACGGGCAGAATGGTGAGAAATAAATTATCATTAATTCTCTAAGTTTATTTCTAATTCACACAGCACAATAGCATTAGACATTCATTTTGCATCACATAAGTCTCAAACTCTCAACCTTTGCCCCCGATGGCATGTCATATTCACACTGAACTCCTCGCAAAACTGAGAAAATAAGCAGTGGCTTCTAACACAGCTATGACAAATACATGGAGGTACGTCAGCACAACTGCCCAGATTATTATAGAGTGATTTGTAAAATCACATGTTTCTAATCAAGTGTTTCCTGCTCTGCGTGTTTGAGATGTTTTCCTTCTCTAAAACAACTGATTCAAATGAACGGGTCACTATCAGGCTTCCACGGAGCCTGATGACAAAGCAAGGGTGTTAGAAAGGAGGAACCATCTCAAACACAGAGGGCAGGGGGTCCTCAGCACCAAGCCCGAGTAGGTAACTCACAACCTGAGACACCAGGGGCAAGTCACTATCATGCTGAGCAACCTGCCAGTTGTAAAACCACAGACAGTTTCAAAGCACGATCCTGGCATCATCATGCTTGCATGTAAAGGCAAACTAGTGTCTAAAATTCAGCAGGAGAACTTGGTCTCTAATTAAATCAGCTTTGCAGGATATGTATGCCACCCAGTCTCAGTTTCAGTAAGACATGACGTTTATGTTGACTTCTGTCACCCCTGAAATGACACCCCACCATACAATACCCTCTCCCCGAGGTGCTGCATGGGAGTCAGCCTCAGTGACTGGCTGTCCAGCTGTCACTATGAGGCATGAGCCCCCCTATGAGGACCATAGCAGACCAGGCCAACAGGATGACCTTTGAACTCAAAATGTCAGCTGCTGTCTGCTGTAACCCCTCTGATGCAGACACAGCGTCTATGAGCCCTGCAGAGACACACAGCACTGTAAGCCATGAAGGCACATCCTGGTGTTTAGTTTAGATGTTTAGTGATGAGGAATCCAAAATCAAATTTCATAAATTACTGGCTTCTGTACATGCTTGACTATGACTATATGTATATATGGAGCAACAGAGATATTAAATTGATGATAGGAATTCACACAGTATGCCTTGTAGAATCCTTTTTAGAAGCCTTTTTAAAAAGTGGTCTGACAAAAACAGGACAAAGGAACATGAATAACTGCCTTGAGGTTGTATGCAACCATCAACCAGTCAACTTGCAATTTAAAACCCCAAGATTAGAGTCACCAATTCAATATCCAACCAGATGTGAAATATGCTCGCAATCTGTTCTTCTGTTCCTGAATTATGGCATTGGATAATGACCAGGAAAGTGTTATTTTTTACATAAGCTGATGTCTAATGCTAGCTTAAGTTAGGAAACTTTTGGACATTAGCTTTAGTAAAGCTAAATAAGCTTTACTAAAGCTAATGGGGCTTAAGTGTTTTATTGCCTTTGAGTTTATCAAAGTTTGCTCTTTCATCTTTCAAAAGACACACATATTAATTTTAAGGTTTAAATGAAGAATGTGGTGACTCACAACTGAAAGTGTGTCCTTGAAGGCTTGAATCCAATTTGAACTGGTTTACCATCATGCTACAATAAACTCTATATTGATATCGGTTTTCATGATGGTTAAATTTAAACAAACTAAATGTTTGCGATACTGGCATCTGACACTAAAAAATATCCATTTTCAGAAAAACATTTTGCTCAAACTATTACTCATCAGAAACCCTCCACAACAAAAAAAGACTTTTGCTTGTTATCAAAGAACAAGGTGCTGCTGCTAAAAAGGCACTGTGTTACTTTATGCTCTAGTTTAGGCCCTGTTTCTTGTTGAGTGGGAATACTTGGCAGCAAAACTTCTCATCCACAATTAAAAACCCCAGCGTAGATTCCCCCTCAGACTGCAGCAAGCACAGCTTTACCACTGGGGGAGCAACTGCATGATTAAGAGCTACAGCCCCACCATTATTTCAGCCTGTAATCTGGCACCAGTTAGCTTTTAACTGAGTTGGTGGGAGTAAAAGACCCCTTTGGGCTGAACAGTGATGTATATTCAAAAGAGTCTAACTTCAAACATTTACTGGCAAGTCTACAACTACTCAGGAATCCTCCCACTTAACATCTGCTTGAACATACACACAGATTAGACCACTCAGCGATCTGAGGACTGTCCCATTTTATGTCAAGAAATCTGATTGAAGGTTGGCAGTATCACTGTCTCATCTGACTGCCAGACAGCCCTAAAGCTAGCAAACCTGTGCACTGCACAAGAAGCAGGATCACAGACAGATATCACACCATTAAATGTGTTTGGCCTCAACATAAATCAACTTGACACAGCATCAAAATTTGATGCCTGACATATGCAAACTGCGCTTAAGTTATGCTCAAAAATCAACTGCATGTTTTCTGATGTGGTCTCTTTTAAATGCAAGAGGAATTTTAATGTTTCAAGGTTGTTGCTGCTTCAGGCACTACAAATCCCTCAGTTTGTAAGTCTGTAGGTCTCTAAGCAGGTCCCTTGAGGCTATGAGAGCTGGCTGGGAAGGAACAGGGTGGTACACAACAAATCAGTGTGTTATTTTCAAACCTTTTTACTGGATGCCAAGCTCTAACGTCCCAGTTGGGAATGCTAACATTTTGGCTTGAACAACATCATTCCACAGTAATTCATCAAGGCTATGCATATACAGGCCTTTCTAATTTTCCTTGTAAATAATTAAAACATATTTGCAAAAATACAAAAGAAGCTTTCTCTTTTCTCATTAAATTAACATAATAAGCTAATAACAAGGTAATACTGACATTATCTTGAAAACTATTGTCAAAATTTCTTGACATCACTATTAGAATAAACAAAGAAAAACTGGGTCTACTCACCCTCATGTTGGACACTGTGAGAAGTAACAGCTCAAACTTTGAAATGAGCCACACACTGAGGCCAAGACAGCTTGGCAAAAAGACAGATGAACAAATACTGGCCTTAAAAAGCCATTGCCACCCCCTCTGTGACACTACCATAACAACAACCCCCGTCCCCTGACAGGATCAGAAGATCCACGACAACAGTCAATTATCTGCTGTTTAGAGAAGCTACTCACATCTAAAACAAAGTTTTTTTATTAATTCAAATCCGAGTTGTATCTATGGTTAGAAAATAGCAGATGTGCAAACTGCTATCTCCACTTAGAGCATGCTATAAAAGTATAAACATGGACTTTAAAAGCCTATCTACAAGTACCACAAGGGAAGATTAGATTTCTAGAAAATGTTTTTTGACAATGGCTGCCTAACATTAGCTGTTAAGAGACACAAAATCCTATCATTTAATCGATGTAACATTGAAGTCATGTAATAATAACTGTGCAGTGTTATTGGAGGACAAAGAAGACACATCAAAATTATAATAATCAAAATGACTTTCTGCTCAGAAAAAAACAAAGAGAAAATAAGGAAAAACGTGATAGCTTCTAGAACAATAAGACAAAGAGAATAGTCTTTATAAAGCATACAGTTGCCAACTGGGTGTAAACCCATGTATTTATATTATTCATGATGGTTACTTATGTTGATTTTTGTTCCTACTAGAGTGTCACCTAAAAAAACCCTTTAATATACCTTAGTTGTTGCTTAAAAATAATCTAGCTTGCTAACTACATAGCTAACTAGACAATGGGCCATTTTTATTGATTTAGTTTATAGTTTATCATGTCAGCAGATTACAGTCACACATTCAACATTATTAGATACAATATTTCCTCTGTGAATGTTAGTATCAAGATAGGCTAAACAAGAGAGCAAGCGAGCGAAACCAATCAAAAGGCAAATTCTATCAAAGAAATAAACAATTTCTTTACTTTGTCTGTTGAGATATTATTCATATGTATTTCATTTTTCTATGTCCATTGCCACATAGTTTCCCTAAGCCAGAAGTGACCAGATCTTGGTTAAGGGCAAAACTGGAGAGGATACCCATTGCTGCTAATGACTGTGACACCTGGCTAGCAGCTGCGGTCACTCAAAGCAGTTGGGCCCATAGTTATGCAAAACTTAATAAAATAAAAAACTCATTCCTTGAGCAGTTGTCATGAACGGGAAAATTAAGTATCAAGACCAAACCAGTGTTTTGTACCAGGCTGTTAACATGCTTATTTCTTCTGTAAAGGGGGGCGCTTTAATTCAGAGGTTTGACTCACTTTTGTAGCCATCCCCAAGTGGTCATTCAAAGTACTGCAGTTTTTGACACTATCAGTCCCAAAGGTCTGATCCTGATACACATTGGATATGTGCACAGGAAGCTGATCTGTATCTGTTAACAGTTGAAACAGCCTCTGTGACCCTTGCTGTGTCACTGGGGCATAAAGAGAAAAGCCAGATCACAAGTCTGAAACCAGACAAAATGATACACACACACACACACATCAAGCTGAGTTTAGCCATGTTTACTAAACACCTCCTCCACAGCAGAGTTGGCCTTTACTGAATTCATTTTTCTTAATCATCTGTGAAAACAGACACAGACTTCAATAACTGAGCAATGAATCATTGCTCATGTCACCTTTCTGTGAACACTTTATATAGAACCAACTGACTCTGTGTTTTTCTGTTTTTTTTTTGGACATGTATTTTCTGAATAAATTTCTAGTAGAGCCAAACAATGATGAACGATATATTTTTTTCTATTAGTGTGTCCTCTGAATACATATATCATCTTTACAGACCACTGATCAACTTCAAAAATAAGCAGCTGAACCTTACAGTAGATGGATCATATTGGTGTACAGCCTGTGTAAATCCCATTCATGTGAGTTTAGCGTGGGGTCAAAGTCCTCTGGACTCCGTGTCCCTTAGAAGGGAGGAGGTGATACTTCCAGACAACCATAAGTTGTGAAGGAATGCCTGTTTCCCAGAGTTCCCCAAGCTCCAGCCCGCATCCATCCCCCGTAAACCCATTCACACATTCCACAGCCCTCCAGGTCTCACCCAGTGGGTGGTTCTCATGACAGCTGGATTTGATGCAAACATTATGAGGCTGAAGATATTGTCGATGATGATCTTTTAAAATGTGACTTTTTCATGCCACATTCACATAAATTTTAAATTACATAAATTTTAAATTGGCAAAACAGTTATAAAACTTTCAAAAATCTCAGCTACCCAAAAATGTGTATCTTAAGTTTGCTAAAACTGGCTAACACTGGCTAACATTAGCCACCATTAGCCAATGCTGTACTACGAGGCTAGTTTGACATAACTGGGCTTCCTTTGGTTAAAATGGTTCAAAAGGAAATGGACCAACGGCCTTCTGCCTACTTCATTCAAGTCAAACACTGGCTTTAGACTCAACATATCTTGCTAATCCATTAGTCTCACTTCGTAGTACACTCCTGTGGTCATACCAGACCATGTAGGGCTATAGTATGTAAACGCCAGAGTGTTTAACACAGCAAGGGTGCTTTAAATTGCTTATGAATCATAATTTAAAGAAAGAAGACTGCTTTTTAGTCTTGAAAAGACTGCATGATGTCGCTTAAAACTCAAAACAGAGTATTATTTAATCAACAGCTGTCTCATCTTTGCAGTATTCCAATGAATGCAACAATGTTTTGCTAAACAAAAATTTTCTACAAACAAAGTCTAGCATTTACAAATATTTCTATGGTGACATATTCTCATAGGTAGTGTAGACAGTTTTCTATGGTGACATATTATATCTCACTCCATCAGTTTTTTCCCCTTTTAATCGGCATGGTCTCCTCACTTCACTTTCCTTGTTTTCATCCTCCCAGCAGTCAGCATCTCTTCCTCTTGTCTCCCTCTCTCCCATGAGAGTCAGCGTCTCCTGTTTTCTCTCATGCCCTTTAATGTTCCTCCCTCCTCTTTCCCTCCTCCTCCCTGAGCACCCCGGGGCCATTTCCCGTCTGTGTACCTTTGATCAGAGCAGTTACTTTAGTGTGAAGCAGTGTTCTTCTTCGCCATGTGTACCCACGTCACATGCGTAAACACAGATTTCACGCGCACAGTATTTTGAGACAAAACCAGGAAAGTTCAACAAAGCCTTATTGTCTACATATATCTGCAAGCGCTCCGTAACAGTCTGCAAAACAAACCCCATTCTTGATCATGCGAATCCTGAGAGGGCTCATCGTGCTCAAATCCCAGAGGAGGAACAAACAGATGATCCTAACAAGAGATACTTCTACTTTATTTACTGCCACTTTTTTTTTTTTTTTTTACTCCTGTAGAATACATAAGCAAAGCCAGGCAGAGGAAATAGGACCAAGGGGTTCTCCTGCAGCCAACCTCTCTGAATAATAGGCTGGTTAGACCTCCATGTTGATGTCACAGGCACTTATTTCAAGATGAAACTATGGAGTAGTTGCTCCCAGTGGGAGCGGCTGGCATTTAAACCGCCAAGGCTTCCGCTTTAACTGGGATTCAAACCCCGGAGGCAACTCTTAAAGTGAGGGCCGGGTTCCAGTTATCATGTCAAACACTTCCAGCATGGAGACGAGAACATCAAAGACTAGATACAAGGATTAAAGGCCAGATGGGGGTCGTATTTTTTCATTCTCTAAACACTGCTGCCAATAATAAGCAGGCTTATAGCTTGATTATTGTTATAAGATAGAGATAAGACCAAGTCTGCAAGATCTGCAGTTAGTTGCATCAGCTTTAAGTTCAACCATTTGATGCACATAGGAAAATAATCATCAATATTCCCCAAAAACTGTGAGTAAGCAGCAGCTGGTTGGTACAATATTATCTGCTGTGCTGTGTATCCATTTAAATTTTTAGCCTGAGGAGATTTAGAGAGCATGGCGTCCAAAGTAAACAACATTAGCAAGTACACAGTAACCCAGCTGTCCGACTGGAGGAGCTCAAACACCCAGGTCACTATCTAAGGAGTTCTATGTAAATTACAATGCGTGTTTATAATGAGAAAAAACTGACTAAATAGAAAATTGGACAAAGGAGCTATTTCTTATTATTGCAAAAATGGTTTTGGGACATGCATTATGCTAAATTTTATTACAGTCAGTTTCTGTAAAATTTACAATTTACTTCATTTCTCTTACCTGTTTTCAAAGGTATGATGACCAGCATCTGCTGTCCGTTATATGAAACAGTAATTTTTAAGGTGTTTTTATTTTTACAGAAACTTAAATTCCTTCTTTCCATTTAACATCATCCTCTCCTTCCCAAATATTCACATTCTTCCCATTGTCCTCTGAACCAACCACTACTATCCATCATCATTACAACTACATGTCACTCCTCTGTTCTATGTCAACCTACCATTTTTGCATTGACAGCTCCACAGTGTGACTTTGTTACCTCTTAACCTCCCTCTGCAATGATCTCAATATTACAAACATCTCCATATACTTGGACTGAGTCCCATAGCAGTTTTCTTCTCCATGTTCTTTTCTTTTCTACCTCCTTGGAAACAGCAGGGCCTCCGGTTGAAGCATAGTTACCCACGGCTGTGTCTTTGTTCAGACTGCTGTTAACTGTTTCTCAAATCAGATCTTTAAGACAGACTGTCTGCAATGTTATTTGCATATTGTAAGACTGGATTTGTGTCTCCAGTGCAGTCATCACAAACGTCTCCGGATAGGTTACTGCGGTGTCAACATGTCAGTAACATGCGCTGGTGATGCAGCTTTCCAAAGCAGAGAGCATACAACATGGAGATAAATCATTTTACCCTTCAAAAACTGCCCTGCAAACCTCGTCTACTGCACCATACTGCTCTACTAGCAGCAGCATGGGCTCTGCTCAGTCACCCTGATGAACATTTTTTACTCAGGTTTGACCTCATTGTTCTGTGTCCTGTTGCAAGTGACACACACTTGAAGTTTGGGTTGTGTAGTGTTCAGAAGGACAACAATCTGTAGAAATCCTACTGGAATGACATTTCTATTTTACTTAAAATGTGGTTTGAAGTTTGCAACATTTTAATCAAGGTGTTATTTGATTTATTTGCTATGCAGACTTCTTTACATCTATCTGGATTCAATCTGGATGTACCAAAAATTGATCCAGGCTTGCAGGCTAAACAAGGCCAAAGAATTTTAATTCATCAATATGTTATCTGTAATTGACTAAATATAAGCTATTGAGTGCTGTCATTTATTACTTATTGCAGGATTCTGTATTTACTTGGTTACTTTTCAATGCAGCTGACACAGCAAGTGTCTTCCTGCCTGTCAACATATGCAACATTTTTCTACAGCTCAACTCATAAAATCTCCCATGTAAAAAAACAGTTTTCGGGTTTTAAAAGCTCCTCTTGTTAATGATTGAGCCAGCAGAGAGCTTGTAACCACAGCATCACATGTAGAAAACAGGCCTTTCCAAACAGTACATATATTATTCAAACCCAAACCAAAGACCCCATCACAGGAACATCAGCAATCTATTTAAATCCAGTCAAAGAGCAACAAGAGGCAGAGCTTTGTTAATATTAGCAGTGGCATCGGTTACCTTCATGAGTGCTGCCACGCTGCTGAGAAAGGCTGGCTTCTCCTGAGCTAGAGAGAGCAGATACACCACAGCCTGCTCCCGGCTCAGACTTTGTCTAAGCACTGGAGGAATCCTGCTGCCACCCAGCACATGATACCGGTCCATGGCACTCACACACACACACATACACAAACACACACACTCAGGATCTGTATGCTATGGCCCTACAGCAGGACTGAAAGATGTTACTACTCCCTGTAGCTCCTGTAAAGTGATTTCACAACTGGCTGTGCTACTTTGGGACAGATGGAGAGCGACATACCCCCCACCTTTGCCCACCCACCCAGGTCTTGTGAGAGGAGGTGAGGACTCTGTGTGATCAGGGGCGGAGTTCACTTCCTCGAGTGGGTGGAAGCTTGCTGGGTGGTTCTAAGAAAAGCAAAGTGGCTAACTTTATGCACCAAGTACAACTTTAACTTTATGCACTGACTGGCCTTCACAAGGGCAACAATCCAAGGTGGTTTGTAATGCAACACAGACCTACAGACAGTTCTGTTTAAATGAGTGGTATGAGGGGTTTGAGGAGACAAGGGTGTCACAAAACGGTAGGGAGGCTACTAAAAAAGGTGCTGCACTACACAAATATCTGATGTTTTTGTGTTTGTGTACAAAATGTTGTAGTGAGCACTGAATTCTAACCAATTTATTTACGTACTGACTTTGCAATCATGTGATATCGTTAGTAAGAATAATTTGTTGTTTTTATAAAAAAGTTCGGGACGAAGGAGCAAAGATATTAGGGCTGTAATGATCAGTAAATAAACTGATAGGTCAACAGAAAATTAATGATCTATTTTGAGAACTAATTATAGTTTAATGTCATTTTAATTTCTTCACATGACTGCTCATTTTATCATCATTATTAATTTTTCCAGCATACAGCGGCTATGTAGAGGTTAATTGGACAGCATGCCTGAGAGGGGTTTCTTACCTTTTTTGGTTCATTTACTCTTCAATAAAGTTTCAACCTGATTTGATGTGCTGCCTTTAGTCATGAGGGTGTGAATTTCATCAGTAGTACTGAACAGTTATATGACCCCCTCTAGTGGAGAGGTCATATAACAGCAGACTGCACTGCTGTAGATCTTACAGACTCCTTTTTGTATAAAAATGTGATCAAGCAAAATCTTCAGACACCTGCCTCCTCTAAAGTAAACTCTCTGAAACATTATGGAAAGAAAAAAGAATCAGTGCATCAAGTGACATGTTGTGTCCTAATCTGGCACTTGGGTTCAGTGACAAGAATCTGCATGAGCCATATTTGTTGATGCTGTCTCAAGACTGGATTACTGCAGCTTTCCTTTGGATGGACAGAGAAACAGATTTATGTCTGTCCCAGATAAAGACTCAACTCATCTCTCTTATCTGTAGGAGCCTGTTTAGTTTTTAACCAGAAACAGTAAAATGAAAGTAATCTGCCTGATGGTAAACCACCACCCATGACATAAACATGCAAATGTGCAGGTTGATCCTGTAGTCTAAACATAAAAAGCTCTGTACTTTTTCCTCTGTACTATTTGCAAAAACTCCCCTTCAGCATAAATGAATGAATGAAACCCGTACATTAGCACGTTTGTACAGGTCTCTGCATCTGTGTAGGTTCATGATATATTTGGCAGTCTAGGTGGGAAGGCTTGGTGTCCCAATAGCTGGACATATTTAGTTGTGTACTGTTAGATGTCAGTATACACATGCGGTGTTCTGCTTGACAGTGCAAGGGTATATTTGGTGCACTGATCCTTGTGGACAGTAGCAAAGATTCCAGCCATGCAGGAAAGTCTTCTCTCTGTGTCACGTACTGGCTGGAAAATGACAGAGTGGAGCAGACACAAAGGGAGGCAGGGCAGACTGCCACTAAATCAAATCTCTGCCAGGGACAAATATTCAGAACTGAAGGCACATCCCTAAAATTTCAAGGTCAAATCCACAAAAAGAACTGACTGGAGTCCAAAGAGACTTGAGTGTCCAGGACAAAGCCTCATCTAGGCCTTTATTAAAGATGCATTGAGCATTCTGCGACCTTCACTGACCTTCAGTGGCAACCATTAGGGATTGTGAAAGCAGATCTGCCTCTCCACAGGAGTATGGCTGAGTCTGTCCCCGCCAGATACCACAACAATATCAAGTCAAGCAAGTTAATTAGAGTGGAAATCAAAAAGGAGCTCTTTTCGAAGAGATTAGGTTTTTACTGCAGTTGTTAAACTCAAAAAACGACTAAAAATCACAAATAGCTTCTTTGTTCATTGCTCTTCTGCATTAAGATACTGTGTTTACTGTGTTTTTAGCAGCTGATGTTTGCAATGACACGTGCAACAAGCACTGTCCTGACAATATTATTTTACACAACAGAAACAATTCTCTCCCCACATTTCTTTAACATAATAGTAGACACACACTGGTCTGACCCTAAAAGTAACACAACAGGCGAGGCAGCATATGATCTGCTCATTAGAAACAACAGTGTAATATTAACTGACATCATAGGAAAGGCAGGTCATCTGTGGTGGTCAGAGAAATGGCACGTGAGTGTGTGTGTGTGTGTGTGTATGCGAGTGTGTGTGTGTGTGTACGTCTGCCACAGATGAAGCAAGCTGCGACTGGGTTCATATGCCAAGTGTGTTTGCCAAGACAGCGTGTCAGTCAGACGGCCATGTGGAGAGAGCAGTGCCAGGCTGGACAGCTTGGATCAGATGGACACAGGAAACAGTCTTCCCTGTAGACTGGTCATTAGAGAGGGCTTAACTCCAGACTCCTGAGGACAACATGCAGCTGAACTGAGGAGGAGTTTTCCCTGTCCTGGGAGTCTGGTATTGTGTTTTTTTGTTTTGTTTTTTTAATTATCCTGTCTGTAGCTAATATTTGTGACTGATGCACATTTTTGAATGGAAAGGTTTTCTTTATCATGTGTAAAACCTTACAAGGTTTCAGTGTTTTGTCTGTTACTTTTTTCTTGTCAGAAAGGAAAATTCTTTGTGAAGGTCTTCAGTCAGAGAAGCTATATTTTCTATAGAAAAAAAGTTAGCCAGTCAAATCAGTCTCCCACAAGAGTGCACTAATTTGGATAACATCATTTTCTATGCTAATATTACATATCTTAAAACAAATAAAATAAAACAAAATAAGAGAAATAGTCACACAGTCACACAGTCACACATCTCAGATACATTACAGATTAGGTCAGAACCAAATACATAATTTGCACACCAACAACAAGCTCAAACCCATTCAAAGCTCAACATCAGCCTGAGAAACTGCATATCAGTAATTTTGAGTGTAACAGTGTAGCTGCAGTCTGGCAGCAGCCTCCCGCTGCCTCTGAGCTGTGTACTCCTGTTGATTTCACAATAAGACTCTTTTTCCTGAATAAACTTCTCCGATACTCACTGTTCACATAACTTTGTTTTTTGGTAATCAGTTGTGTGAATGAGTAGCAGGCTGTGTGTGAAATGATTTAAATGCAGACGCTGTGGGGCAAGAAAAATCTGTCATGACAGTGAGTCAACTGTGACTAATTACAGGCCCTGCAGCTCCACGCCCTGCCTCCTCAAAGAGCTGCGAGTTTCTGCCTTTGAAAAATACAATAACGTAACACGCTGCTGAGGGAATCTCAGGCAGTGAGTCTGAGTCTCAGGCAGCCCTGCATGTCTTATTTACTTGAAATAAATGCATACTTGACCTTCTGTGCCAGGACCTATTTGTACATATCTAATGTCAATATTTGCTTTAAGTGCCTGTTAGTTGTACTAGTTCAAAGGTTGCTGGGGTCATTAACTTTTCAACAAGATCAAAGGATTTAGGGTTTGGCTGATTGGTGTGAAGGTGTGTGTGTGTGTGTGTGTGTGTGTGTGTGTGTGTGTGTGTGTGTGTGTGTGTGTGTGTGTGAAGGTTAACCTTAAAACCAACATGAACACCAACACTGAAAATGACAAATTCAACATCTGACTTCTTCCCCTTCTTCACTCCATTTCAATGGGAATATGCAGTCTAGTGGAGCTTTATGAATTATTTACATTTGTTTGATAGTTGTAACCGGCTAAATATCACTTCTTTTCAATTAAATATAATTTATTAAAAAAAATATATGAGCATATTCAATTTTCACACGGGATTCTGGAAAAGCAGTGTACTTGCTGACAGCACCAGTTCAGCTTCAGTACAACCACAGACCAAACTGTGACAAATTCATCTAATCTCACTGGTGTTCTCATGATAAAAAACTCTTGCTGACGGACAGATTTCAGTCAATTATGTTCCTCAGTTTGTATTGTTACAGTTATAAAAATAAAAACTGTTATGTAGTTTGCTAAAATGAAACAAAATTAGTTTAGCTCATATTAATACATCAGTATTAAGTGAAATGTGTTGTTCTATCCAGTTAAAACATAAAACTTCACTGCATATTCAAACAAACTAACATGGCGGCAACAATTTTTTTCACTTACAAAAAGAATTATATCTGATTCTAAATTTCTACGGATACATTAGACCCGGCATTTAATCTCAACAGATTGGTTCAATAGATCATCTTCCTCAGAGATGCTGCTGCAAGAAGGCTGGCTAGTTTCCCAAATATTGTCAAAGAAAAACATCTGTCTTACCTAAGAAGAGTTAAAACTCAGTGAAGTGATGCATTAATGGTCCCTCGGTTAAACTTAAAACTGCTTTTAGCTTGCTCTGCTGGGTTAATGGTCCATCCCCTTTCATTTCATCAGTAGAATAACAACCATTGAGAGTGAGAAGAGTCCATTGATCAACATTCAGCTTTCTGACTGTTATGAGCACAGCGTCACTGTGTACCATATTTAACATACTTGTCAGTAAGAGTGCACTTCAACACTCAGAATAGGAACTGTAAGTACGGAAGTATGCAAATTGGGACACAGTGGAAAACTGCTAACTGCATTCGTCCAAATGAACAAATTCTGCCTTTATATAAACTTTTATCTACCAAAGTAGTTCAATTAATTACATGTGCAAAGAAAACAGATTGTTTTTAGATAGAGTCTTACATCAAGGGATGAAACCTCTATCAGTTGTTTATTATTGGTATTAAATTGTAACTGAGTATTTACTAAAATGTGTGTAAATACAGTTTGAGCCTTACATGATTTAAAGCTGAACAATTATCTAATGTAAAAAAAAAGTTACAGCTCCAGTTAAATTTTACAACCACTGATATCATCTTTACAACTTTTTATAGTAATGTCTCTGGTCATAATAATGGAGCTCTTGTTGTTCATTCTCATAGATCAACACTTCACTGTCTGTAGTCTGTCAACCCAATGTTTATTTCATGCTGGTCTTGGATATTAAATACCTCTTAATATGAAATATTAGGCTATTTTAAAAAATATACATGATTCCTGTGAAAGATAAATATGATAAATTTGGAGTCAAATTTTACAAAACAGGACTGGATTTGAATTTTTCGGCTTTAACAGCTTATTTCTGAACATGAAATTTTGGATGTTAAGTTGTTTCCCTTTTGTTAACCCGAACCTGACTCTAACCCTAAAGCAAGTCTCTTTTGCCTCAGCAATCTATCTACTTTGTGATTCACACACGCAGTTCTCAGTTCTCAAAGTAAAAATGTTAAAATTTTTACCTGTTATGGAGCAGCAGGTAGTATCCTCAAAGGGTACTTTGTGAGCCCACAGACATCATTTATTCCAAATCAGATAGTTACATAATAATTCTGGGGAAATCTCCTATAATTTTGAGCTGACAGATGGCATCTGTTGGGTAGCAAAAATACCTTTGACAATAAAAAACAACTAGCAAGAAATAACCTTTCAACGTCCCCTCTAAAGTGTGCAAAAGTAAACGCTTGGATGGAATCAGAGGAGCAGATAACTGAGGTCAGGTTATCTCAGCCATGCCTAATAGTAACCCAACCTGAACCCTAAACACAGGAGCAACACAGGGCCAGTTTCAGTGTGGCTCTCCATAACTGTGGTGAGGACAGGACCACATAAATAACAAAATAAACAAATGACTGATGATGTCCAAAGAAAGAAAGAAAATATCTTTATCACTATTTTGATTCACAGACTCTGCCTAAAAACCAATGACTGAAGTGAACCTCTCCCTCTAGCCTTGTAGCATCAAGCCACGTCACTGTTAAGGGTTAAACCCAGTCTCAGCGTATTGACAAGGCTCTGTTGCCACAATGTCTTGCTAAAATGTCTCCATAGGAGGGACCAGAACAGGACCTGGTACACAGAGACGGGGCATGTCTTCTCAGTCATCCAGCTGAGCTGCCTTCACTCACTCTCACACTTTCCAAAACACCCATTTTGTAATTACAAGCAGAGCAGACAAAAGCCTTCTGATGCTGGCACAAACACACATAAAGACTTTTATAAGGACTTTTCTCAGTTGTTTCATTCACTGGCAGACAAGTTCAAGATGTCTGACGCCACTCCCTCCCCTCTTTGCAGTTCAGGAAACAACAAACAATGAGGTTGCTATGGAATCATCTGGGCAACCTGAGACCTCATGTCAGCAGCAGTTTAGACAGCAGACAGCCAAGTTACAGACAGTTCGCTGAAATGTTTTACAGGCCTGGTTACTCCTCCTTTTCCAAACAAACATTAAGATACTGCAATCCTTACACTTGCCTCTTGCCTTCTTCCAGGAGGTCATTAAGACTGAAGTGAGACCAAGTCTATGCAAGCATATTTACAACATTTCATCACAAACTACAACTTCTCTTGTGATAATTGTTCTGCTGAAATTCTTGAAGATTGGTTGGAAGGTGCCTGAGGCAAGTTCCTCACCTGCCTGATGGTCGTCAGTAAAATCTTCTTTCAATTCACACTGGCAAGACCTTATTTTTAATTATTTAAGACATTTAGAAAAAAAATAAACACTCGCCAAATATATGTTTTTTATCATCGAAAAGAAAATGTCCTTGGTGTTTGGAATGTTGGCTGGTAACCAACAAGCAATTAAAAAGTTTGACTTTTCACTACAGCTTGAAATTTTACAGGCTAAAAAAATAATCCACAGTTATCGAACAGATTCATTGATTAATAACATATAACTGATAAATAATACTCTGTTGTCATATTCCCAAAATTGATTTGGAAACTATTGTCAGACACAACAATTATTTATAGGGGATCAATAAAGTCAGTAGTGTTTTATCTTGCTAAACCTAAACTCTGGCAGGATTAGGACATGCTGTCAGTTACAAACAACTGAATTGTCGAATTAACCTTGAATCATGCACACAACTTCGGTCTTTTGAAGATCAGTTCAGCAAAAAATGGTACAAACCCTGTGACGCAACGTTCAAGTCAAAATGATGCAATAATGACTGAAATCTGTTCTTCTCCAGAGTACACCGTTATGTGTTTGTGACTTACCAGTCTCTCCATTTCCTGCTCTCGAAGCCTCTCCTCTCTCTGACGTCGGTGGTACTCCAGCAGCTCGTCCTCATTGTCGCTGATCTCTGTGATGCTGTTTTTTCTTTCCCTCATCCCAGGGTGGGGTCTCCCTACAGACATCTTCCGATGGGTCCTGGGGCTGGCTACAGGAGATGAGCCAGGTAGAGAGCCCAGACTATAGGCAGGTGACAGAGAATTCCCAAAGCTTGCCTTCCGTACTCCCGCACCACCACCGCCCTCTGTCATTATGGAGGTAGGTGACGGACTGCGGGCTCGGATCCCCCTGCTGCACGTTGGCTCCTCGGAAGTAGATCCAGACTTGCGTCGGACCCTGGGACTCTCTGGGACAAGTTTGCCCAGACTTGAGGGGCTATCTGGAGTCCTCAATGTGGGGACAGTCCCTGGGAGTGCCCCCGGGAGCACTGGGACACCTCTCCGAGCCATTGAAGGGCTAAGAGGTGGCAGCTCTCTCATGCTGTTTCCCCCTGCACCACCACCGTTCAGTTCCATGTTTCTCCTGGCCATACGAGGGCTTTCAGGGGGCTGTAGTGAGCGTGGATGCTGCTGGAGCGGGGATCCTTGGATGATGTGGACAATTGGGTCCAAGGGAGGCTGGAAAGCCCTGGTGGGTTGGGAAAGCTGTCTGGAGGGGTTGGAGGTCAGGGAGCAATCAGTTAGACTGGTCTGCTCTCTGAAAGGGCTGGCAGGCCTTTCCTGAAGCACTGTGGTTGTCTTGGTCCTGGGACTGGAGGGTGATGGGGATGGACAGGAGGGAAATTTGGGAGTGAGTCTGGGGCTACTTGGCACAATGTTTCTACTACTAAGAGATTCAGTAGAGGATAGAAGAGGAGTCTGTCGTGGGCTCTCAGACCCATCTTGGGCAAGCCCTCTGCGGCTTGGCTTGGGGCTTGGAGGTGCCTCTGTTAAGACCTTCCTCTGCAGCCTGGGGCTTTCCTGAACCTTTTGGCCCAACCCACCGCTGCTAAAGTTAGGCAGTATGGTCCGTGGCTGGGGTACAGGTGGAGGCTGGGTGGTGAAGTTATAGCTAGAGGAGCGTACAGGCACTGGCGGCAGAGAAGAACTCTGGTCCTGGGGTCCACCACTAGGAGATGGGCTAGTGAAGCTCCCACTGCTGGCTGCTGAGGGAGAGGAGAGGGGAGAGAAGGGAGGGGATGCATTCTCATAGCTGGACCCCACAGACATGGCCCCAGGGCTGGTGGGAGGAGACAGCAGATACCGGCCCCCTCCATTGACCATGGGTGACAACGGAGAGTGGGGAATGGGTTGGCCTCCAGGAGGCTTTTTGCCCTCAGAAGAAGAAGGCTGAGGGTCATCCATGACTAGGGAGTCCATGATGTCCTGGAGATCCTTCTCAATAGAGCTGACAATTGCACTGTGCTCAGACTGGACTCTCTCTCCAGGAGCTGGGGGAGACTGGCCTGGGCTGGCCTGATGATTCCCATTGACAAAGCTCTCTGTGTCTGAGGGACAGAAGACAGAAAACAGCTGCCATCAGGCTTTGTCTCATAAAACAGAAATACAATGGATTAGAAAAGAACTGAATATGATCATGTTTATTTTCTTCTACAACCTCGTCTAAATTGGGAGTCAAAGTTATGCTACACAGGAGATTTTGAACAGAGTAAAACTATTAACCATTCCTTACAAGGATACAAGGATACAAGGAAGTTTATTTGTCATTATACAACAAGTTGTATAATGACATTAAAATGTGGTTCCCTCTCAATTGATTAATTGATTGTTTATGTAGTAATATGTAGTAATACATTTGAAAGGCCTTTTCTTAATTTATATCGAAGCACCAATTAAACAAAGGTCATTATGCCGTGTTAGGACAACTTTACTGGTATGTCAAAATGTGGCCTCTCTCTTACAAAGTGCAATCCGTTGGCATTGGGTCATCATATAATTTGGCTCAAGCGATGCAAATGAAATATCATCTGTCAAGGCACATCATTTGTCAATCTCATGTATCCTAGCTCTCATTCCCTTTAGATTCATCTTTAACATGTGTAACTCTGCCATTTACCTTTAAAATGTTAAGATGAAAGATGAACAGACTGTTATCATGACAACTTTCAAGAGTTGTAAAATATTGTCTCACAGCATGATGCAACAAAGATGCATTGTTTGGTGTGTAATGGTCTTAATACACCCCCACCAATACAGCCTTTTGTGTTTTTAAACATAGTGCCTAACAATGCCACTCTTTGTCTTTTTTTAGAAAAAAAAAATAGTCTTGCCAACTGTCTCTACAACCAGCTGAAGTTGATGGTACACAAGTATCTTCAATGACCCAGTCACAGAGTGTAATACTGCATTTTCTATTGATTAACAACCATCCATTAGGACTTGAGCAAATCTGTTGGATGACCTTGTCTGCCTCTCTTGGGGGTGGGTAATAAAGTGTTAAAACAACCAATAGTATGCAGTGAAATGCAACATATTTTTAGAACTTTTTTCATATTTGCATGTATTTTTATTACAGGGTTCCCATCACAGCCTCGAATATTTATTCCATTACTAATTTGGGGTGCTTTAGTGACTGCAAAATGTTCCCCTCATCCTCATTAGGTCAAGTTCTGTTTGTGTGCAGAAAATATCCAGAGGTTAACAATTATTTAGGCTGAACAACAACATCTGATGCAATTGTAAGAAAACTTATTATAAAATACATTGCAAAAGTCCCTGACCTCTTTGGAGAATTTCCTAAATTTTCATTTTATTTGAGAACCTCCATTACCCAGTCATAACCCTGCCTACTAATATCGAAATATGCTCAAAATCATCACATCCATGTTTTATATGTAAAGAGTGAAGAAACTGTGAAAGAAAGGTAAACGTGAGGCCAGAGGAGGGATTGGTATTGAGGAGAGCAGAGAGGGCACAGGCGAGGAGATGAACAGACCGACAGGCCTGTGCAATGGATAGGGATCAGGAGAAAATGTGCCTACATAACCCAATTACTGTGTGGCTCAAAAGCAACGTAGGACACAGGCTGGGTAATCTAATCTTAACTGTCCCTCACTACTGTCAGCACAGTAGATTATTACAGCAGAAACACACTGCCATGTGGGAGTTTCACCAGCATGGCCTCGAGGCAGGGATCAGAGCACAGACCACGATTTATCAATGCCAGATGAAATTTGTTTAAATGGACATGCTGCTTATTTTAATTGAGACATGCAGATAATTGCAGAGTGGGGTCATCAGTACGAACTCTGAGAGGTGTTAGAGGACAACAGAAGAATTGAGTTACATCCAATAGTGATGTAATAACATGGAGACAGTAATAAGAAATGACAGAGGGATGTTGAAACTGTTAACCCAAACACACCACTGAATAGTGTAAAACAGAAAATTCAGTTTTGTCTGCATTAAGATGATGTCAGAGAGATTTCCCAATGGCAACACTGCTCTAAAATATAGAAGCGTCACAAATAATAGATTAGCTGTGCTTGCTCAGCATAGATGGGAGCAGCTTCCTGCCTTCTGCCCTGTAATGACTTTGCCATACAATGAAGATCTGCTTTCATGACAGCCTGACCACAATTAAAACTAAAAAAAAATCCACGCAAATTGTAGAGTACTAACGTCTGCAGGCTGGCACAATAATGCATCTTATCGGTTGGGCACCGCTTGATGTCACATCGTGTCTCACGAAAACAAACCGGCTTGATTCTTATGTAGAGAGTCCAAAACGGGGGGGTGGGGTGACAGAAATAAAAGCAACCGTTTGCTAAGAGAAAGCCCATGCAATGATGTCATAGGATCCATCGCCTTGAGTTGGGTACACTGTACCGAACTTCATTTAGAAATCTGGCTATTTAATGTTAGCTTACCTGCAGTAGGACTGTGTTTTCAATATTATAGGACTACAGACATTTATTTTATCTGAGGACCTCTGCAATTCGGCATCAATTCAATCGTCAGTAAGCTCTTATTCCTTAAACATACGTTTTGTCAATCTGCCATTCCTCATCTGAACACACTGTGATATTGTGACCCAAGCGAAAAAATTAAGATTTATTTTCACATAAATGTCATATTTGCTGACCACCTGTATGCTGAATTAGAAGTGGGGTCCTAAGCAGTCGGTTTAAGCATGTAATGATGTCATTCTCTCAGTGCATCTTTCCAGAAAAGCAAATGAACATTAAACCGCCGATATTTTTACTGGAGTTTGGCGTGGGACCGGCTCGTATCACTTCTCTTGCCCAAAGCACAGGCATTAAGCAGTATAGGGTTACTCACATGAAGGAATATAACTGCGACCCGGTCAGTTTCAGTGCGGTTCACCTGCTATATGACACACACTGAGGCCAACATCCTCCGGACACCGGTTAAAGACCGGGTGTGACGGAGCCCTGCCGCGCCCGGCTCCACACGGACCAAGGGAGATATGGAGATTCACAACCGAGGTGATATTTCTGCCGGGGGTTGGGGTGCTAGGCACCGCTGCTGCCTGCTGTAGCACTAGTGTCAAGTTAAATTTAAAGTAACTAAGCTTTTCCGGTGACGACCTTCAACATAAAATCATAACTTAGCTTAGGTCCACGTTGACGACATTTGTTAAGTGTAGTGTCTTTACTAAAACGAGTACATGGTACTATATTGATTAAAAATTACTGGCCAACTCAACGTGACACATATATATGCCACCTTTGGGTCAGTCTTCTAGCTTAATATATCAAATACTAACACTGATCCTACTATTCAGTGCTACACTACAGTGAGTGTTAACTAGTAACTCTACATTTACTGCAAACACGTGTCAAACTTGAGAAGAAATTTCCTTTATAAAATCTCTGATGCCCGCCGACCTTAAAGAAAAGTATGAGAAATATATTTTATTTTGAAGGTAAAACCGTCTTGCTTCCGGTATCATGTCTAAATTGACATAGCTCTTCCTGTCCGAGGTGATGTGAACTATTACTGGATTTACAGTGCTGTTTTAAGGAGTCACAGCAGGGGATTTTACGGCCTGTCACTATTATTGTCCTTCTGGTGTAGATTTTGTCAGTTTTGAATGAGACAGAGAAAAGAGTATCAACAAAATACCATTCTGAACTCCAAATCATTACAATCTACTCATATATAATTGCAATGAGGAACACTGATGTCATTCAGGGACAATGTCAGGCCACAGCACAGCTTTTTATAATTAGGTTTAAACCACCAAACCAACAAATCAGCTTAAACAGGACAAATTTAGAGGATATGAGAACAGAGACAAAAGGTTTAGATAGTATATTGTCAGCAAGGAAATAGGAAGCTCAGCACTTTAAATAAATTGAGATTTTCAAGCTGTCTGTTTGCAAATGTGCAATGCCAGCTGAGGCCAACACCACAATACTTTACTTTACTGTAAACTATTTTGAACTTGTCTGCAAACAAATGATGTTTTCATGGCAGACATAACTCATCACGACATTTAAAATCCAGTGGTGGAAAAGGTACAAAGATGCCCTTTTACAAAGTGCAAACTTACCCATCAGTAACTCAGACACACACATTCACACACTAGAGGAACAGACAGTGGGGGCAATTTGGTGTTTGGTTCTTGCTCAAGGACACCTCAACATGTGAGCTAGACGAATCAGGAATTGAACCACAGATCGTCTGATAAGTAGACAATCATCAGACAATCCACCTCCTGAGTCAAAGTGAAGGTCAAGTAAAAAGAAAGCAAGTACTGCAAGTATTTTTAAAGCGGAAGAATAATTCCTATAAGAGCTATTCTATTACTTAGGCCTAATATATAATAGGATTATTATTACATGTGAGTAGGCAGCATTTTACTTTGGTGCTTAATCAAGAGGTTTTTTAACAATTTAATGAAATGTATTATATTCTATTTTATGGTCTGTACATGCATGCAAACTATTAATCAGCAAAGTAACTTCACAAGTCAAGCAAATGTTGTGCATTTAAAAGTGAAAAAAAAATCCCCTTCAAACTGTAGCATGAAGTAAAAGTATGAAGCTTAAAGAACTAAATGTAAATACTTCAACACAAACGCCTCAAATGTATGCATGATTACAGCAAGGGAGTAAATGTACTTGTATCAATATCACCACTGTTCAATATACAGGTCTAGTGTCTAAATGGACTCTAAATATTGAGACTGTAAAACAGCAGTAACAGCAACATATAACTTAAAGTCGTCACAAAGTCAGTGGTGGGTGCTAAAAGAAGATGCTAATGTGAAAACCTTTTTTATAGGATTTCTGTGTTATAGTGTGTGGCTAACAAGGGACCTCATTGATCCAACATGGTGAACTATCAAAGGAAACAGATATTTCAGTCCTTTGGTTTTAATTGGCTTGTAAATGGAAATTACAGCTCTTTGTCAATGAGATTCTTTTATTATTGTCTAAATTTTCCAATCCTATTTTGTTGATGGACATTTTTTTTCATTGCACATTGAACGGAAACATTTGAACATCAGAGATTCAACATGTGGTGGTGCTATACTGCAACCAGAATAACAATCAGATGTATCACAAGCATTCAGCCCTGCCATTACCAATGCTTTTTGCAGACTTTCAAGACCGGTGACAGAAACACCAGCTAAATCACAAGAGGATAAAGGGCTTTTACTGGAAAGTGAGGCTAAACACAGAGGGACAGTAGAAGGGTCTGGAGGGGGAAACCCCAGGAGGGAGGCTGCGGGGATGGCAGGCAGTAGAATGGAACTGGAGCTTTAAATAGTCTCTGAAAAAGATACTGTAACTCCAGCCATCGGCCACTTTAAGTAGGCAGCTCAAAGCCACAAAGCAGCCTGCTGGCCTACCAGAGAGGCACAGGAAACGTCCAATCAGTGAAGAGGTGGGAGCTGAAAGAGGGCTGGCTGAAAACAGCTGGTCAGTGGGCCGTCACTGATGACCTGGCAAAGCATGCCAAAGCTAAACAACAGACAGGTGAATGTGACTGACATCAGTGAGTCACACACTCAAACACAGACACAGGAGGAGGGCATTTTTATACTGAAATGTACATTTTGAGCAGGGAATAAAAGTACTCATCCACCACTGCAGAGGTCCAGCTTTACTTATCGCAGTAATGTGGGAAGGCAATGAAGGATCAGCTCTGTTAAGGCGCTAGTGGTTCCTATAGTCTGGCTCTACTGTTCTGACCAGTCTTCCAAGGCCAAGATTAGGGTATTTCAAAATAGTAGAAGAGGGGGGAAATCCACCACAAGGTCTGTACATCTATACAAGGAGGTGCTGTTTCTCATTCTTTAGCAATTATACCATTAGCTGAAATTCGCTGTGATACTTTTGAAAGCAACACCGTATTTAGAAATATTGTAATGGAAGAATGGGTAATGAGTTGCACTTTGATAGAACATGGCCTCTGCCCTGAGGAGGGAACAGGGCTGAGATTTAAACCTTTATAAGACTAAAAGATGCAAACCGGTAAATTACCTTTGTGTGTTTTTGAGTGTGTGAGAATTTTGTGTTTGTGTGTGTGTGTGTGTGTGTGTGTGTGTGTGTGTGTGTGTGTGTGTGGAGCCAGCTAGCACAGCCACAGGAGCACTAAAAAACAGCAAATCCAGAGAATTCTGGAAAACTTTTCTCCAATTTTTCCACCTTTTGCCAAGCCAAACTTTTATTGGAACTTGTTCAGAGAATGAGGTTTCTAATCTGCTTAATACATCCATAGTACTACCCACTGACTGTAAAAAGATGGAAAACATAATGGCTCCAAAATAGCAAAGCAAAAAAATATCTCTTATGGGTCATTAAGTTTGCCTTTCCATGTCAGCAGAAGCAATATGGGTAAACAAACAAAGAAAAAAAAATCAAAGTACATGTCACATCACTTTTTTGTACATAATAATACGCTGGTGATTCTCTAAATGCTAAATTTTCTGAACATTTTGGTTTTAGTTAGTCATTGGATCCTTAAAATGGGGGTGAAATGTAATCACAGACAGCTAATCCCACTCTGCCACTGAGCCAAGCAGCTGCACAGGCTGGACCTCAATACCACAACTCCATTGATCAGCACTGCACAGACCCTGGATTCAAACTACTTCCTCACAGCAAGATGGCAGCGCCTGTATTAGCAACATTGATATTCTTTTGTTCAGTGGGAGGAGATGGACAAGCGTCATCCATTTTCTCAGCATTATTGGTACTACCGCAATGACAAGCTTTTGTACTCCAAAATATCCAATTCTTGTCCGTTTCTGTCTTGGACTATTGCAAAGAGGTAAAATGTAACCCCTGGCTCAGGTATTTCAGGGTAACTGAATGAGGTTTTAATGTTCTACAACAATAAGTGACCATCATACATACATCAGCAATGCTAAACCTGAATGTATGCAAATTGTATATATCAAAATTGTTTTATTTCAAAAAGGGAGAAGCTGGAAAATGTACATCCTTCAAAAATAATAAGTAGGTCAAATGAGTTTAGCTAATTTTGTCCTTGATAATGACTCTGGCCTCTGAATTTATACACAGATAACAACTTTAATTTGTGTTTCCCAGTAGATATGACAAATATGCTCCGATTATCATGGGAGTGGCATAAGCAGGTTTCATCTGAATGCAACTCAGGAATGCATGATTGAGGAAAATGGTATGTTTCTAAACAACGGAAGGCTTTCATTACTGGACCAGGAAGTGAACCGCAGCCAGCATGACTGTGTGCTATACTTATCCCCAAGTGGCAGGCAGCGTCAATGGTAACAGGAGGGAAATAACAAGATGCTATGACAGATCCCTGGTAGTAGAGCTAGCCAAGAAAGGTACACTTACAGTTGTGCATGTGCCAAGAGAAGCACTGAGAACACACACATGCACAAACACACACACACAAACACACACGCAAGCAGCTAAAAACTCTGCCTGGAGACGCAGAGGAATGAGATGCTCATAAAACATGCATGGTGTAAACTCCAGCACCAGGTCCCAGCTGGGCACCAGTCAGGCTGCAGAGTTCAACGGGTGCTGTATTTTCAAGGCTGATGCTGACAACGGCGGTCTTGTAACAGAGCTGCACACAGGCATAATGCGCACTTTATGCCTTCTGCTTATGTAGTTATGTTCAATGTCACAAATTTGGGGCAAAAAATTTTGACAAGATTGTATTTGCCATGCAATATTGCTTTTGTCAGAGAGAGAAATTCATAGAATGCAACCCTGTACATTTTTTAAGAGGGTTTGCAGCTCTTACAGAAATGGTTCTTGAAACGTGTTGTCTTATCACAAGACCATTCTTTTCAACTTTTTTTTGTTTTTTTATCCCTTCAGTGGTATCGTATATCAAAATATTATACCATAATCATTCCAGCAGATGGCCTTGTGCTTCTATACTTCCTCCACCCTTGCCAGACCATAAAAAAGGAAAAATGCCAAAGGTTTACTGCTGTGCAAATATCCACCTGTAAAATAAACCACCCTGCTGCTCCATCTCACCACCCTCTATTGGGGTCTGTAACAATCCAGCTCATTCATTCACACAGGCCAAGCTGAAACAGGAACTACAGGAGGTAAACGGTCCTCATGGCCTTATAACTCTCGAGACAGCAGGTCAGTGTGTTTTTACTCACACTGGGCCCATGTTTATAGAAGACGGAAACCCTGATGTGCTGTTTAAGTGAAACAGGCTGAAAATAACACTAAAATACTGAATGGAGTAATATGAGCATGCATGATCATACAGTACCTGGACATAGTCTGTAATCCCCGGCGGAGACACTTCCTCCCTGAGGCACCATGCTCTTCATCCTGAAGGCTTCTTCAGGGTGGTTGAAGCGAAAGAAAGCTGACTGGCCAAAACACAGCATACAGCCTGGAAAATAGTGCATTCATCATATGTATTAATTTTTATTCATTTATTGATTAGTTTTTTACAGAACCTGCTGAAAATTTAAAAAAAAACAGATGGGATAGCTTACCAAAAGTTTTGAGATTTACTGAAAATGTTTTATCTTAAATGTGAAAGAAAAGTGGCCTGCAATCATTCTAAAAAAATTAGGAAAACTATGCAGTGTTAGCAAGACATACCACTGATCTGCTAAGTACAAACTTATTATTTGGTGTCTATACATCAATAATGAAATAAATAGTTTAACATTTTGGGAAATTACACTTTTTTTTTTCTTAAAAAGAGTTAGACGAAGACCAACACCACTCTTACATGGCATAAAGTCTGAAAGCCTGTGGTTCTGCTAACCTGGCTTTGTCCAAAGTTTTAAAATCTACCAACATTTTTAAATTTCAGTTGTTTAAAAGAACAATTAAAACACTATATAGAACACTTTAGAAAACCACAACATGCCTTTAATATGAATTTATTAGACAAGATAGCCTACAAAATGTCAATTAATAAGCTTTAGAGGCACCGGCTTTAAATTTATTGTACAGACAAAAGTGTTACATGTATCTCCTCACCAAACTCTATGAAGAAGGGTAATACATTTTTTTAACACATGGACCAATCATTCAGAAACTGGGCGTGACTCCTTATAACCTCTACATGAACAGAGATGAGAGTCATAACAGCCAACAGAGAGGTAAGTTAAAGAGCAGGTATCAGCGTTGTTCTGTTAGCATCAGGAGTGACAGCAGCGCAAAGTGCTCAAACAAGAACCAACAAAACATGCAGGGTGTGCTGATTCAGACAACACTGTGTTCAACACCCTCAGTATAGTCTAATGAAAAAATAAAACACAAGGTCACTGAGTCTGCTGTCACAATAAAGTAATGAGGGAAGACACTATGAGCTGCTAGAATTAAACAAGAAAATTGCAGGCAATAAAGATGACAAAGATATTTAAAAATCACAGCGGTTTTGGATTTGCACCAAAATCAGAAATTTATAACGTGCACAAAAACATATTTTCGTAATTAGATTTTAAAAAATCTGAAGATGTATATTTTTCCCTTCTGGGAAGTAGGAAGCTGCCTCATAAGTGTAATAAGCAAATAAGTCAAATAAGTCTGTCATCTCCTGCTAAATGAAATCCCATCGGTTTACACAGCTTAGCTATCTGATGTGCCTCGCCCCGACATTCTGCTTGTACAGGAAATACATCCAATTAAGCAGATAAGATGCTCTAAAAATGCTTGTTTTGGTAGGTTCTTAATCCCACAGTAAACAAAGTGATGACAGACTGAATCTTATATCTAAAGGATATTTAATTAAGATGTTCTTTAGCTATGGCAAATGCACTGGTGCATGAAGCCTGTATCTCCTAGGTTTCAGATGCTTGAATCATCTCCACCCTGTCAGGTTGGTGGTCACTTGCATTTCTTGTTGTTAGACGCTGCATTTTCAGTTGATAATGAGTGCTATCACAGAGTCCGTGGCCTGAATGCAGCTTAACCTCTTTAAATCTCTGTCGAACTCTTTAAAGCTGCTTTAATCAATATTTTTTTATTACGTTTTCCCCAGGAGCAGATGAGACCAAAAACAGAAGAAAAATAAAAGATTACTGGACTTGTAGTCAACAGGTGAACACAAACAAAACTCCAAATCTGGGATGTGTAAATGTCTAAATATTATGTGTCACATTTGTGTTTCTGGCTCTCTTTCGGCTAAAAGTGGCCAAAGAAGCCAGGTTTTGGTTTAAGTTTCTCAATACTGCCTTGATATGTTACATATAGAATATAAATATGCTTGACAGAAATACTTCTAATTGCTCACAAATCTGCATGATTCACCATTATTCAAAATAAAACAGCATTGTGCATATACTAGTTGTGTGGACATTAAAGAACCCTAACCCTAAAGAATAAAAATAACCTGCAAGTGTGTTTTTAGTTGGAGATGTTGCTAACATGAAGAAACAGGCATAAAATATGACCATGGTGCTGATTCTAACACTGATCAGGCCTGTGTTCACACACATGAAACACGGCAGAGTCAACAAACACACTCGCACTCTATGGTCAATCAATCATATCCACCTTCCATTCTGATTTGAAATGTCAAAGCACATAATACCCATAACTAATTCAGCCCCTTCATGTTCCACGAGCTCAATAACAGATAAGCAATCTCATGTTTATTGCTTTCTCAATATAGCACCATTGTCCTGCTGTGATTACAAGGGAAAGGTCTTCCGCCCCAGGCACAGATAAGATCCCTGCCTGTCGTCAGCAGAGACCATGAGGCCTAAGGTAAGGACAGAATGGCCTCCTTTACACAAGAGATTGCAGTGATGTACATCAAAGGCAGCAAAGACAGAGGCCTTTTTATTTTAGACAGACACACACTGATGGCTTGGGAAGAAACCACCTGATCACATCATGAGCTGTAGGCAAGAACACGACAAGGAGTGACAAGGATGGGAAATAGATGTTGTTCCGTTTTGACAGGCAGTGTTATGTGCAGTCAATGAAGCTGCTATTATAATTATTATGTTTTACTGTTTTATTCACACAAATCATAAATTGCGATTTGTGCAGACCTGAACATCAAAGATGAGACTGGATGAGAGGCAGGATACAGTTTATTACAAAAGGCTAAATGCTAAAATGTTAAGACAAACACCCATTTAATTCAAAGATGGCAGCTAACTTAAAATGCATGTCACTGGACTGTGAAGGAAACTCAGCCAGAGGTAACCCATCCATCCGCATGGAGAACATGGGAGGAGAACTGTCCCCACCAGCAGGATCTGAACTCTGCACCTTCTCACTCTGAACTGAATGTGCTAACCGTGGTGATGAAGCTGCTGTTGCATAATTAAAAGAATGTGTTTACCTTATGTCAATAGGACATACTATTTTTTTTATTTATTTATTGTGGTCAGAGACTTAAATAAAATAGGTGGCAAATGTTTTGTAGTAAGGCTACACATTACAAATAGGAGAATCAGTTCTCCTAAGCTATGCACAAAAATCCTTTTCTCAACTTTACGGCAATGTAGCTACAAAAAATCTATTTCTTTTTTTACAACATCAGCTTTTGATGGAGTGCTTGCTAGCAAGCTTCAAAAGCTTAGAAGCAGCAAGTCCAGCAACCAACCAAGGAGTGGTCAGCTCACACGCTTTCATGCATTGCACAGTATTTACATTAACATTCCCTGCAGTTATTATTTAAGTTTAAGAGGCACGTGGCATTTGTATATAAAGAATGCAGACATAGTGTATTGCAGTCTAAATTTATTAGCTACTTTTTTGACTTCATGCTCCAGGCTCTTTGCTTTCAAAATCTGTCTACTTTATAGCCCATAAGACTAATAACTTGCTGCTCATTTAGCAGTCACTATAACTCAGTCACTATTTGAGTGAGTAAATAAAACAGTAAGTAATGACTTTACTACAGAATTGCACAACCCAGAAAACTGTGCCCCTTTTATTTTGTTTCTGGACATTTATACTTTTCTTTGTGAAACCATACTCATTATATCCATAGCTGTGCTCACAGTTGTGCACTCTGCACAGTTAGTGCAGCGGTGGTGCAAAATACCAGTTAAACTGATACTTTAATGCCACATGCCTACACGAGCCGGCACTTTGCAGCACTTAGCTTATTTGGATTAGTATTTCTTTTTAGTGAAGAGGCCCTTTTTCTAAAATTTCCATCAGCATTTCCTTTAGTGGTTACAACACCATCCTCAACATAATTTTGGTTGGTATTTTCCACCGCTGAAATTGTTTCTGTCGATATTCGGAAAAAATGAGTGTGGCATCAGTCCAGTCATGAAAGGGAAAAACAAAAAGATGCTGAATAGGATATTTGAACGCAGTCATCAGGATGTTAATACTGCGGTCCGCAGAGCCACGTCAGCTCGGCGGCTGTGTCTTCATGCTCTCCACTTCAGCAGTCATCCGACTCCCTCACCTAGGCCCTGTTTCCTCTGGATTCTGCCAGCAGCGCTGTCCTCTCTCCACCTCCCTGACTCACAGCACACTCCTACATCTGACTTGCACCAACATGATCAGTTCAGTCATTACCACCACAAACGCTGGTTTAAAGAACATAGCTGGAAGCAGCATCTACCACACAGTCAAGAAGATCTCTTCTCTCAGTCTGAGATCTGGAGGGGTTTGGTGTCAGCTCTGTTGCACTGTCATTTTTACTCAGCAGTTCTGACAAACAAAAACTGTGATGACTAAGGTTAACAACTGCCCCTTTAAGAGCAGCGGGTTTATGGTGCACTGTGCCAGTATGGGCCTATTATTACAATCAAATACACATATCAGCCATTAGAAAGTTGTCTGATCATACATTTTTTGCATGAATGATTTGTATTAAGCGGTTGTCAAGTCATTTACTTGAAAAAATGTCTCTGTTCTGAAACAAAAATTTTGACTTTTTATTGAACTGGAAATAATACATCAAAACATATTGTAAATTTTTTATTACTGATGCCTAAGTATTTTTATTTTTATGCCTTTCCTTTTCCTGCCTTTTTCTTTATAGGAGTAAAGACACTAGTTTTTCGGGGTTTTGCATATTGTATAGTACAAAATATATGCTTGAATCATAACACTTTGGAATTCTGAAGATACATTGAAACTCCAAACCAACTGAAGTTGAAATTCAACAAATTTCAAAAAACTAGTTGTCACTATAGGCAACACATTTATTTTAATTACGCACTGTATTCCCATGAGGCAATGTTTCCCACAAGCTCTCAACTTTCTAGTGGTGATTGATGGAAGATGCATCTATTTGCTGTATAGAGAATGGACTGACAGCTTCCATTCACTTACATCACACTCACACACGGACAGTAATGTTTAGTGTGGTGTTGCTGAGTGGACATGCAGGTCCCAGTGATGCAGGGCTGCAGCAGGCTGATGGATGAGAGAAGACATTTCTCTTTCCTTACACTGTTCTCTCAGCACAAACTGCTGCTGGCAGCTGACAGTCATTCACCGACTTCATCTCCTGCTGCCCCAGAGGGAGCCTGACCCTACACTTCAGCAGCCAAGGGCCCTGTGTGTGTGTGTATGAGTGTGTGTAAGAATTGGTGTGTGCATGTGTGTGTGTGTGTCTGTGTGTGTGGGTGTGGGTGTTCTTGTATGTGGAACTTCAGCAACTCCTTTGAACCTTCAATGCCTTTGATTCATCATCATTCTAGACTTTCTTCAGGAACTTATTACAAGAGAATTAGTGTGTATGTGTGTGTGTGTATGAGAGAATGTGTGCATGTGTGAATGTGAATGTTTGTGGTGTGTGTGAATGTGTCTACATGTGTGTATGTGTGTGTGAATGTGTGTGTGTGTGTGAAAATGTGTATGTTCATGTGTTTATGTGTATGTGTGTGTGTGTTCATGTATGTGGAACTTCTGTAACTCTGTTGAATCTTCAATCCTTTGAAAAACCTTTGATTCATCATCATTCTAGTTCTTCTTCAGGAACTTATTGCATGTGAATTAGTGTGCATGTGTGTGTGTGATTGTTCCTCTGTGTGTGCGTGTGTGAGAATGCGTGCGTATGTGTACGAGTGCGGGAGAATTTGTGTGAGAATGTGTGTGTGGGTGTGTGCAGTTGTGTGTGCGTGTATGTGCAGGTGTGTGTGTGACTACTGACAGGAGAGAGGCTGCCAGCAACTGATGAGTCGGCAAAACAGAACATACAGAAATGGTGTATACACAAACACAAGCACATGTCGTGTAGAAACAATGTGAGCCTTAATATTGTGGTGCTATAATGTCACTCACTCACTCTCTCTCTCTCTCTCTCTCTCTCTCTCTCTCTCCTCACACACAAACACATACACACACACTCTCTCCAATAATGTAAATATCACAAGTGCATGAACAATTATTATCAAATTTTTAAGAATGAAAACACTGGATAGTCATCCCCTAATCATCGTCTTTCATAAGTGTGGGTTTCAAACTGCATTTCTGCCTTAATCAGGATGTTTATTGTCTGGTACTTCAGGTGCTTTAGAGCCAACTAACTAACTAAAGATCAGGTATCTATAGGCAGTTAAAGATGATAAAGGGATGATCATCAAAAGTAAAAAGTAGGAATAACTTTAGTAATGCAAACTGAGTAATTTCATCTGCTGTTGCTTCACATTAAAACATTCAACAAATAAATAAACAAACAAGGAATGAAATCTTCAAGAAACAACCTTTACTTTTGATGCTGAGCCCTTTTGCATGACACCAGAAGAAACATGTACATTTACTACTCCTGTTTTCATTCTTGATGATTTGCCTTTTTACTGATACTTTAATATGACTCACACATCATGACATTTTCAAGGTCAACATTAAATACAAGGAAACTGACTGACTGACTTAAAAGAGTTTTTTATATATATATTAGTCTTATTTAAAGGTTAATCACCAAGCAAAGTCAAAGTCATTAGCATCAGTACTTTGAATGCAGCTGAGCAAATGCTACTTTCTAATCAATCCATTTTGGTTTAAGCTTTCAGTAAAATGCTGTCGTCGAAGTCCATTACTTGCAGTCTCATGATGCCAATTAGCACTCATCAATTTCAACACCACGCAGCTACTTATCATGATGGATCCTCCCACAGAGACACTTCAGGGAGCGTCAGACAATAGATCTTGACAAAGTTAAAAGTAGATTTATGGTCCTGTGGGACACAAAGCATTTATTCAGGTCCCTAGAAGGGTTCAGGATATGGAGATGCTGTAAACGGGCTGTGTATCATATTCAGTGAAGAGGGTTAGGATCATAAATCATCCAGTTTTTCATTACAGAGCACCCACACAGTGTTGACACAGAGAAGCTGCAGCGCTTCATTTTGCAATTATGGGAATAAAAGATAATTTAATGGACAAACTTGGCGTAAAGGTGATAAACTGGACGTGCTCTATTTATTAAGAGAGGGCAGCTGTGACATTTCCAGCTTGAACAACATTTAAGATCATCAAATAAAATTTAGCAGAGGGAGGAGGCAGGACAGGAGCTTGTTACTAGTTTATCTCATCTGTCAGTTTATGGAAGCAGCGTCTGTTTCTGGTCTCCAGTCTCCTCCAAACAACAGGGCTTTCCCACCTTATCTGCAGCACTGAACACATCTGCCGCAGACATGCCGTTCTCATGAGAAACAGAGCGGGGTGGCTGATGAAACCAGGGAGATGCCGAACCCTAACCACGCAGAAAAATCAACCCCACCTTAAACCACTGAGTCATTTATTTAGACTGGAAGGGCTTTAAGCAAATAATGTTTGGATCCATCTTTTGGCCTCTACATATTCATGGCTTTATCTTTCTGACAACTACATAGCAGGACTCACCATTTGTAAGTTATGCCTTTCAAACATCACCTAGATAGCAGTGAGTAATGGTGGTGACACACAACACTGTACAAGTAACACACTAACATACATTCTTTCCCTTTACCGTATCAAGCACGTCTCTCTAGGTGGCCTGATGAACTCTGGTTCCTGAGGGGCCTCGTCTTCAAAGGTCACGTTCTCTACAGTAATCAGTCATCATAGGAGTTAATCAGCTGAGGTGAAGGTGAACCCAGAGGTGATGGGGGTTGAGCTCTCTCGTGATCAGCTTTCCCCACAGCAGGGAGGGTGGTCCCTTTGACGTTTGGAAATTGAGTTTCACATCTTGCAGCTAGCTATAAACCCTCGCTCCAATAAGTGGATACAGACAAGTTACTTTGGGGTAAATGAAGGACAAATGTGGAAATGAAGTCTCTGGGTTTGATTAAGATACAATAGCAGTGAATGGGGCTCTGCAGATTAAGATCTGCATGTTTAAGCTGTTTCTGTTCTGCTGAATCTGGTGATTTGGTTTCACAGAGTTGATGAGAGAACTGGATTTCTTTTCCCTCCCCATCACTATAAAGACGTATTGAGACATGGGTCTTTTATGTCTTTCAGCACCTTAAATTAAAACAACATTAATTGATTTTAAGTCACTTGGTGGTCGTGTGCATAAGAATGAACATGTCCAGATCAAAATTATCAGGTTTTCGCACTTGTAAAGCTATTCTTAAAACTTCAAAATAGAAATTGAAGTTTGGTCTGGTTAAAACTATTAGATATCAGCTAAAAATATTATTGACTGAAAAGTAACCTATTTACTACTATTTAATGTAATCACCTAGTGGACTTTTGATTGTCAAAATAAGTACAGTTTCCCAAAATATTTAAAATCTAATGACAATGTTGTGGTTCGTTAATAATGTAGGGTCACCTTTAAGGACTGGAAATCAATTTCCAAATCAAAGAAGAATTTGGTTTGAAATTGTTAAAACTGTAACAGCCACTCACTCAAACTTTTGAACAGTAGTTTGTTTGGTAAAAAGAGACAAATTACACCATAACAACAAATTCACAGCATGTCTACTAAGTTCAACACATTTATATCATGGTTTAGTCGACAGTGTTTATGCTCCCTGGCCTTGTTGCCACTGTTGACAGCCTCATGAAAATTCCAGCTCTTACACAACAGCACACATCTTGACTGCATTATTCTAGACATCCATCATGCTGATCAGGCTGTTTCTAAGTTCCAGTGAAATGAAACATTCATAGTGGTTTTCGATAGCAGTGTGAGTAAAACTACTTCTCAATAAATCTGAAAGAATCTACGACATTTGTTTAACCACAAGTCATGTTTTCTTTACTTTTTAAAAACAGTAAAACTAAATCTACCTTTTGAATATCAAATCTTATCATTTTATCCTATTAGACATTTGTGTCAATTTTTGTCATAACCAGCCTATGAACTCAAGAAAAGCCAAATTATCAAAAGGTCTGCTGGATGGTGCTCCTTTAACTCAAGAACAGAGATGCTCCAGGAACACAATTTTAGTAGGACTTTCAGTGACCCTTTAAAGTAGAGAAAGGCTGATTAATTGCTTGGTCAACTTATGTCAAACTTATTTCTTTGCTTTAATCTTGTTATTTTATCGGCCATCAGCTGCCATCCTCTAAATGACTTTGGGACAGAACTGTTGCACTGTGGTGTGAAGGTAAATGGTTGACATTTTCTTCATATCTTCAATCTTACTTTCCCTCGATGGAGAATAAAATCAGCACTACAGGACTGAGCTGGATCCTATTCAAGCTTAAAAATAACACACCTCATTCACTCCTATCAATAAATCAATCACCAACAGTTCAGCCCTCATCTAAATTACAGTTCAGTGGTAATTTAGATGAGGGCTGTTGCTGCTTGGTTTCATGTGCAGCAGTACAATATCAGCTCACATCTGCACAGCCAAGCTGGCTTTAGTGTTTTGAACAAACCAGTATCTCTTCTTCTTCTCCTTCTCCCCTCCTACATAAGAACCCTGTGACCTGGGATAAGCATGTCAGGATTCTTCCAAGAAGCAGCGGTTCAGGATTAGTTTTCTCCATGACTGAGCTCAGCGAAACCAGCCACGATAGAAACTGAGATCTGTTTAATCAGCGGCTGCGCTTCAAACACTTTCCGACAGGAAAATATGACACATTGCCATTTTCATAATTATAATGAAGCCATTTAGGAAAAAGGACAGCAATGGTGGTAAGATGGATTGGCTTCACGGAGAGGAAGATGAGTGGAGGCGTGTGTATGTGTATGTGCTGTATGTGCTGCCTCCGAGGTAATCAGCTAGATTGATTCCCTGACCAGGTTCTCCCTCAACACCCCAGGAGCGATTGGTCTAATCATTGGCTTCATCCCCATGAGTGCACTCTGAGTATTACTGCAAGAGCAGCGTCTTTTAGCTGTGCTCCATGCAGAGAGGTTCCACTTTAAACAAGAATAAATCAAATATGAAGCAGGAATAACCTTTTTAAAGAGCTACATTAAAGTATTTGTGGGCTATCATTCATTATGTCAGGCTCTTGATCATTTTACCTGCATAGAACTTTCCATTTGTCCCATCTTCAGGAGTGAGGACACATAAAGATCATCACTGCTTTCCCACAAGGACACTTTAACCCCATTCTCTAATAAAACTGCTCAAACACCTAAGTGGATTACAGAGCATATACTGTAATGCAAACAAGGATTGATACAGGTTGAGCCAAGGTGAAAATCTATATTTAAGCCTTGTCAGTCAGGAAAATTAAAAAAAAAACACAAGCTTTTCTGTATCAAACAGATCAACAAGAAAGTATATTTCATGCACAATATAACTTAGAAGTGCACGATTTATAATGTAAATAGAAAAAAAACATTATTTTTCACTTTCAAATAAAATGCATTTGCACAGGCAAAATAAGAGTACTGTAACTTATTTATTCAAATGATCAATTATTGTGCCTTCTATTGAAAGGTCAGACAGGGGTGTGAATATGCCTTTGCCTTTAACTTTTGATAACTGTAGTTGTTGCATTTATCAAGTCAAAAGGCCGGAGATGATCTAATTCTAGTTCATTTTTAAATGTGCAGGTTTTTGGCTTTTCTCTGTTATCTGTCATATTTAGGCAAGTATCTTTGTGTTGCCAACTGCTTGTTGGCCAAAAGTAGTTATTTAAATGCATCAAGTTCAATGTCCAAGATATTATAGTATTTTTTCCCACTAGTTCCCCAAATTTTGTGCACCCAGTGTACAGAAACACATCACAACTTGGGCTGGAAAACAAACTTTTTTTTTCTTTTTTGAGACATAAAAACACATGATTTTGCTGAAAAAGCTGATATATGTATTTGGTTTAGGCAAAATTACAGCTGTGTCATTATTCATTAATCAGGAAGGACCTCACAAAAATCGATGATATTAAAGAAATAAGCTCTTGCCAAAGTGAAGTCATTTCAAAAGCTTTCTTTGTAGTTTCAGCACTGACATTTGGTTTGACTTTTAGTTTGACTTTTGACCCTCTAAACTTTTTTTATTGGCTCACCTCATTGAAGCATTACAGAAATCCATTCAATTAAATTAGTTTGGAGCATTTAAACTAAGTCCTCACTCAGCAGGTTTAACTTACTTAAAGAAATTGCTACTGTCAGCCAAATTTGTGTATTATAGTAACTCTACCCTATGTGAAATTTGAGTTTATCATTGAAATTAATGCAAGACATTTTCACATAGCTACAGAAAAGTTTCTTAAATCCTGCGTCCCAGCAATGTTTCTAAAAAATTTAAAATAATGAAAAGTGAAACAGATGGGACCTTACACTATGTCAGGGACATCTATTAAACTATTTATGTAATACCAGAGTTGTCAAGAGTGATTATTGTAAACCCTTTTAAGTTTTTCTTTGGGAGCACTCAGGCCAATCTGCGTTAATGCCGAGGCATGCCTCAGGGGTACTGTGGCATTAAGAGAAGAAGTGGTTAGCAGCCCTGGTCTGTTCAACCTATCAGCAATGTGTCTGAGGACAAAATATTCCACCATTTCTCTAATAACATCTCTGTTTTTTTTTCCTCCTCTCTGGTATGACCACATTAAATCTTTCCAGTGTGTCAGCTTAGCCTCAAGAACATTTCCCAGAAGATTAGATCTGAAGAACCTGAGGTGGTCAGAGCGAGAACGACTCGCATACTATCAGAATGAGTTCATGCAGACGCAGAAAGTGTTGCTTGGACTTATGAGGATTTGACAGAGAATTAAGTTATACACTGAAACACAGGCCAGTAACTGTGGCTCTGTGGAGAAGCATATCATGGCTGTGACTTCATGACTGCTGTCACATGTTATTCCCTCTGCAACGTGATGTCTGTCAGAAGCTCTGAAGACATGCTGTTTTTCATCTGAAGCAAGCATGCTTACAGGATAGCAAAGAGAACATGATCTGAGGAGAAATAGGAAGAATATTGAGATCTAAACATTGTAAGCAGTTCATTGGAGTCGTTTTCATTGTGTTTTCTACGAGGAATGTCATGTTGGTTGCCTTCTTTTCTCGTTCTCTCTCAAGTGAAGTGGTTTCAAATGGTCATGCCAACTAAAACGTCCTTCTGTTTGTTTCAAATTCACCGCACTCAAACTGCACTCAACGTCATCAGTTTTCATGTAACAGACAAGCTTTTCCAGGAAAAATCTGAGGGATCTGAAAAGCAAAGTGCTACCGTTTGAATCTGCTTCATGAGAGAAAGAAATGCTCTAACTTGTTTGATATTTCTGTTTAGCAGAAAGCTACAAGCAGAGATCAGCAGCCTGGTCCCAGACTCAAGACTCTCAGTTTTGTTTTATTTTTCAAACAGGCCTTGTCTTGTGCTCGTTGACAGTATTTTTTTCTGGTTGGAAAGTAACTGAGCCAATAAGAGCTTTGTAGGTGGTATTAAGGAAAGAGACCTCAGGTGTAATGCCAGAGCCAGAAATATTTTAATATTATGGGCAACACCCATATTAAAGTTTTGTGTGGGTAGACTAACGCTTGTAAAAAAGCTAAACATCGACCAAAATAACAAAAAAAGCTAAGTTATCTCCCATGAACACTTATTGAACAAACATATTTATTACATGAGGATGTCTATGTCCCACTGTAGTAGCACTGTCCCTGAATGGTTCAGTTTCTTTGGTGTTGGCTGCAGGCAGGCTAACATTGTCTTAACTACATCTACTGCAGGACACACGGTCTTCAGGCAGTCAAACACGGTAAACTCTACAGCTTTTAGACGGAATTTATGATTGGACGAATGTTTCCTCAGGCTATATGTGTTGACCTTTGTGTTGTCCTTTATGTATTGTTTTTGCATCACAAATATTGTAGCAGGTGTTGTCTCTGCATATTTTTTGTGAAGTGTTTCAGCTGATATTGTGTTTGATTATGACTTGAACAAGCTGCATAGGTCCATACTCTCACTCTTTTTTCTATACTCTAAAGATTTAAACCGAAATTTGACATGGATTGTCTCAAAGTAAACTGATGCTTTGTAACATCAACATTACTTAGTAAGCACCCTTACAAGGTCTGAGTTCTGTATCCAACTCTATGGTCAGTGAAAAAATAAACCCATATCCAGAACAGAAATCTGCTAACATGGACAGAAGTAAGAAAGCTATGACTGTTAATGTCAGTCTGTGTTAAAAGGTACATCTCAAATTTCTTTAAAATGCAGCTATTGGCTTCTTGCGGCAAAAACAGAGTAATGGCACACTGAATTTCCCTTCATTTTCAAAGCTTCTCTTTGGGACACTAGCTTCCATTATTTGGTTACATTACATGATAGTGAGACAGTACCACACACAGGAAACAAGACTTACTAACATACCAATGGAATGTGACAGAAGCCATGTTTATCTTTACTTTGCTACTGTTAGCTAACATTAGCCACAGTGAGCTTCTCCCAATACCTGACCATGCAGGCTTATTGCAACAAAGACCTTGAGTGTGTTAAATTGAGCAATGGTTCACTTTATTTCTCAAGAATTCAACTTTTCATTTGAAAGAGGAGGGAGGTGTTTATCTTCTTTCAAATTTACATAGTCTGGCATTAGAGTAGCTTTAAATCCCACACTGAACAGAGCCTTAACACATCTAAAAAGAGCTAGTGTCCAAAGTTATTTACAGCATACAGTGTAGTCTGCTCTTATTTAAAAGCTTGGAGAAAATCTTGAAGGTACAGCTTGGTACGTGCAGACAAGCTTCCTACTTGATACCATGATGAGAGCAATACACATACTGTATCAGCAGCTAAGCAAATCTGCCTTCCTAAGTTCTGACTGTGATTTTTCACAGAAAATCACTGAACTACTCTTTATATAATGGAGCAGTGCTACACTTCAGTCCAGTCCTCCTGTCAGCTAAAATGAGGTCTCCTGGAGCCAATGTAATAGCTGCAACTTTTATTTTACTATTAGTTAAGTATGAGGGAAAACTTTTGTCACCTCGTGATTTTAATGTTGCACCACAAACAAAGGCATTGCCACTAAAGCACCAGCATGGGACGTCACAAAGCACAGAGGAACTTCAGACAAAGAGATGCCCAAAACTATGGCTGACGGTTGCTATGGAAAGCTGATGGTTTACAGCCTCAGCAAAGGCCAGCTAGTCAAACCCACCAGTTAATCAATGACTGCTTTTCGCCAAGCCAGGGGCTATCAAACCCAGACGCACATACCAGAGGAAGATATGGGTTTGAAAGGAGTACACAGGGTAAGAGGAGGAGGAGGAGGAGGATGAGGACAAGAGGTCTAACCCTGCATTCCCATCATGTGGGAATAACTGTCTGAACAACTAAGAGGTTGGAAGAAACGACTTGGAAGAACTGATCACATGCTGGACCAGTCTGACGCCAGTGAGATGCCACGATGGAAGATATGCGGAGACAGTGGTTGCTTCCAGGCAGCTGCTATACACACATGCTTTTAAGTTTATATTAGCAGTTAAATCAATGTTGGGGTTGTATGAAAAAGAGTCATTCATTCCTTATTTTTTATATATTTTTTGTTAATGTTTTCTATGTGTATGATTTTGCAAAAATCAAACGTCTATCAACAAATCCTGTGGTCACAAAAAATGTTTGCCACACCAAATGTATAAGTTCAGAGATCTTTCAATAAGAAAGCTAACATTGAAAGTGCTTAACATACATGTAATTAACACAGTAAGAATGTGACAAATGCATTTAAAAGCATGTAACTAAATTTGTAGTCAAAGTGTTCTGAGGCTGAGATATTCTGACTTTTAGCCCCTAGTGTGGGTCAAACTTTCAAAAACCCTGGATCCTAACTTTCTCATACTGCAACTGGTTAGTGTCTCCCTCCAAATCAGCCTCAGGCAATGTTATACAGCTGTTCTCACAGTCATTGTAGCAGTCCCACTGACAAATACAGTGAATTTCAGGCATCAAATCTGAGCCGTGCCCCTTTAAAACACTTGTCATAATTAGATCTCGCTGTTAAACTCATCCACATCCCACAGACCAGATGCAGCATCCAGCAGGCTGTCAGCTGCTGTCTCTAGTGGACGCTCATCACGGTAAAGTGTCAGAGGCTGGTTACTGCTTGTCCGAACAGATGTTCCCACCCACCCCCCTCCTCCTACTCCACCCTCCCTCCCTCTCCTTCTTTTGTCAGGACAACTAAAGCCAATCCCCTGCTGTTAAACATGCTCCCACGGGCAGATGGCTGCAGGCCTGAGGATCAATCAATATGAAACCAAAGTGTGTGATCTACATGTGGTGTAGTGGTGGGTCAGGTCAGCTCTCTTCACTGGATGCCTCTTTACATTAGGTGTGTAATTTTTCTTTCACTTTCCTTTTAATGTCCACTACTTGTATGCATGTTCAGAGTCCACTGTGCTCTGTCAACATCATATTCAGCTGAACAAAATCACACATCCAGACCTGTTAATTATTAGCCAAAGAGCAGCTCTAAGTTACAAAAAATCACTTTGAACTGACAAGCAAGTGTAACCCAGCTACATAATTACCAATATACGGATCATGTCTTTGATAATTAATTTAATTGAATATGATTTCAATTGCCTTCTCTGATGCATTAAATCAATGGCTTCTTTTTCTAAGGTGTACTCCTTGTATTTTCTATGATCAAATTGTCTTTTAAAGCTTCCAGATTGTAGTTGCTGTCTACTTTTATTTGTCCCAGAGACAAACTTGCTTCCATGAGAATATAGATGATCAAAGCAAAAGCAATAACTGTGTTCAAAAAGCCACTCCCTTCACAGCACACACTCAGGAGCTGACTCTACAGTGAGCAGTAAACTGAGATTTCAAACACTTCTGATTCACTGTGTGTCATAACTGACAGATGCAGTAACACAACAACAATTTTTGCTCATCTCAAATGCTTTACACAGCTTGACTGTTAGCAGACAGAAGAGTGCATGGACTTTTTTTGTTCCCTTGATTAAGTTATTAAGTTGATGATCCAGTCTGCTGTCTGAGTATCAGCCATATGTGACCAATCCACTCTAAATACTTGTCTTCAATGCACTCTTTGTCAATGTATACAGAATTAAGAAAATCCACTGTTTCCACTATCAGTCACACTAATTCAGTCACAGCAGGCCACTTACTTAATTTTCACCAACACAGCAATTCCTAAATTCAGTTTAACTTCCGTAAGACTGATGCCAATGAGTCTCATGCAGTGAGATATACAGACTGAAAATTTGGGAAAAAGAGAGCATGGATACCAATCAGTACTTATTACTGTTGCCTTAACAGAAAATAAATATAATATTTGTAATTTAACTTAGCTAGCTGCCCTAATCAGAAAAGGCCAATTGATAAAAAATGTCAAATTCATTTGTGTTTTTTTGGGGGGGAGTATTTCAGTAAACAAATGGATATGTACATCATCAAAATGTGCTGTGAAAGGTTGAGGTAGTTGCAAGAGAAGGTTTGTTGTCTCTTGTAACTGGTAGTTCACACAAACTAGAAAAAACTTCTGGTAAGCACTTTGGAATTCAGTGTGAAGACAGCTCTGCTCGGCTCAACAGACCGGTATATTAGTAATATTTAACCACAGTCTCGTTTGGACACATTGCCTTGACCTCAGCATGGTCGGAGGATGTACGGTCACAGACTGTGTCAACAACAACAAGCAGTGACACACACACCGACCCAGCGTATGTACACCAGCTGCTACCAGTGTCTTTCCTCTCTGAGACGCCTTCGCCCTCCCTCACATGCCCGACCAGTGCTCTGGGCCCGCTGGGAGCCCATATAACATTCATGACTGTTTGCAGAGGGGCTTCTCTCTGACTCCTCACATCCCTTCTTAACAATGGGGTCAACACAATGTGTCAGAGATGTCAGATGTTGAGGAGGTGCAGCAGTGGAGAGAAAATGACCACACTTCTACAGCATGTTCTGCACAATGGATCAATGAGCAGGTTCGGCTTGAAACTGATCTGAACTTATAGACCCAAAGGTCTCTGAATAAGCAGAAAGGAAAGTACTGTTCTATTCCAGTTACCGGCCCGGTTAGGTCACATTGGCAACCAGGAATAGCAGTGTAACAGTAGACAGACACAGTGTGGCCTGCTCATGCCCAGGCTGGAGTGGGGTATCTGCAGATCTGGCAGACTTGTCTGTTTGTAGTCTATAAACAGAACTCACATGGAGGCAGGAGGAAGCTAGGACTCAGAGTACTGGTGACTGAGAGGCTGGAGACAGCAGTTAAGGCAGGTGTTCATGTTGCATGTGAAATGACAGACCGAAATCCGTTCAAACATTTCGCAATTTAGAATTTTCTTTCATTTAGACCAAATGTGCTTGTTTTGATTTGCAACTTTGACGACTCAATAATGTCAGATAGGTATTTAGCAAAATTCGGCATTATAAATAATCTCTTCTATTGGATCAAATAAGAACTTTTGTAATTTGCTAACACAGCTAACTTAACGTAACAATCATTGGTGAACGGTGAAATAGTGACAGACAAGGACACAAACTGAATCATTTAAAGCTTCTGCAAGACATTATATTTGTTATATGCATGCCAAGCTAAAAAAAAAGCTTCTTTTAATAAACGGAAAGTCGTAAGTGATGTCAAATATCACTTAGTTTACCAATAGGAAAGTGCAATGTTGCTTTTGTCAGATTTTGAAGCGTTTTTGGAAAAATTGTGCACTCCGACCCAGACAACTAAAGAGACAACGAATGGCAACACAAAATACATGTAGCCAATTTCCCACATTAGGAAACAGCCCAAAGAGAACATTTAGGTCCTCTTGGGGTTTCTATGTGACTTGTCTGCCCGCAGTCTGTAACTTAAATGACACCATCTACCAGCTCCCACAAATTACAAACCCAGCGAGACTAAAAGCAAACACCACAACAACCACCGGCTTTTAACCGGCGAAAGCCCTGTAACTAACACACAGCAAAGACAAACCGACTTACTTTAACTCCAGTGAATGAAACTCCTCTCTTCCTCCGTTGTTTTCATCGCCTCTGCTTCTTTAAAATAAAGCCACGTGCTTTTCTCCGTTTCTGCGAATTGTTGTGGAACAACAGGAGCGTTTATGGGGTTTTGTCCCAACGCGCTTTTGTTATGATAATCCTAAAAGCCCAGAGACTCTTAATATATTCTGCAGATATCTGAATTTTCACAAAGGAAGCTGTCTGCTTGGCCACTTGTTAAAACACGGCTTCATTCACTGATGCGTTGGTATATCCCAGTTCATTCAAACCAGTGCGGGAGTTTACAGTCATTGTAATCTTTGTCCATTGTCTCCTTCTCCGCTATTCACGTCGTGAAGACGCTGTCTCATACTGCCGGGGCTCGTGTGAGAAACAGCTGGCTCTCAGTCACCGCTCCGTCCGCAGAGAGGGGCAGGGCTGTCAGAGAGCGAGCACCGGGAGAGAAAGCAGAGAGGAGGAGCAGCAGCAGGAAGAAAGAAAGGTGGGGATCCTGAGTCAGAGAGAGTCAGACAGAGAAAGAGAGAGAGAGACGGGCCTTCAGAGGGGAGAGGTGGCTGTTACTATAGGGCGAGACTCGGGAGGAAAGTATGGGATACACACATCTTATTCTATACTAAAAGGCATGTTAACATGTATTGATTTATTGACTATTAAAGTCAGAACTGTGTCTGTGCTATCTTAGGCATATCCGTTTAACCTGGTACGTGAAGCTGATTTTAACTGAGAGGTGCCAAGGCGTGGCTCTTAGTCATGTCTCACTTGGATCATAAGCCTATATAAAGAACAAAGGTGAAGCCTTATTACCAATTACTGGACAAGTAGTTAAAAGCCCTTAAAACTCTTTAAAGTGAGTATTCAGGACAAGTGTTCCCTCAGGGCACATTAATCTCTGTAGTATTATGACAAGTTAAAGTGTTATTATAGTGTGTCTGTCATCAGATTATTTATTTGGTTATGGTATGCTTTTTTTGTTTATATGTCTATCCTACTGATTTCTATATAAAGTCAATATGTCTGCAAGAAACCACACATATGGTCATTGGTGGAAGAAATATAGCCTGCAGATTTTTTACTTAGGCTATTTAAGTCAAAGTAGCAATAAAACTGTAAAAGTTAAGAGCTAAAGTTAGCCTAAAATTAAAAGTCCAACTTTTTAGGCTACTTGAAGTAGGTGTCAGAAGTAAAGTACTCATGCTGTTGAAAATGTCCAGTTTTTGTAGTAATAAGTTATCATTTTTGATTTTATATTATTCATGCAATGTGTGGGCAAGCAGCATGATACTTTTGCAGCTTTTGTGGTGGAGCTGTTCCGATCTGCTTTTTACTTCTACTCGATAAAGTAAAAAAGTACAATATTGATACAATGCTGTAATAAAAAATCACATGTTGTAACCATGTTTTTTTTTCCCCACACTGAATGTCTGCAAGATATTTTGGTTACCCTTGTTAATACTTTACACCATTTATCAGTCATGTCATCATGGATTCCTCCACTCACAGAGTAAATGGATTTAGATGTTGAGTCAGAAAGTGGCTAATGGTAATGTCTTCCTCAGTTAATGTTGAGATTTTCATCTGAGCCCTCTTTTCTCCTTGTATTCGTTCTGATAGGCTGAATCAAGCCAACCAGCCATTATCCCTTTAAAACATCTGTTCATCCAGCTTTAAACAAACTTGGTTTATACATGCCCTTTCATTGTCGGGGTTTCCCTCCACCAACCCATCTGGTTTAAAGCATGATGTAAATCCATGCAGATTATCACTAAGCGCTTATTAAGGACTTTGAAACAATATGGACCTGTCGCTACTTGGTTTTCTGTTTTTCTACAAATTAAAACGTTGACAAGTCAAAGCAATCATTAGACTTTTTATCAGCAAAGTAAAAAAACAGCATGAATGCAGTCAGCATGACATTACTTTAAACACACACAAGCCTCGAGTCATAGCTTAATATGATGCATCTGGTGCCTGAAGTACTTTTCTTGTCTTAAAAGAAATCTTGAGTGTACTACAATGTATTAGTCATAAAATGTGCATAAGTCATGGGAGTGGCAAGTAAAATAATGCATAGCCAGTACTGTCTGTTCCATTTCCTGCTGTAAAATTAAATCCACAGCCTGTATTAAATATGTGTAAACAACCAAAACAGTTTCCTTTTCAACCCTTCCCACTGGACAGTACAACTGTTCCAGGACCCTAACAGTGAACTCTGCTCTACCCTCACACTCATTCTTCAACGAAACCTCCTTTGGGACTGAAGAGGGATCTGTGTGTGGTAGGGGGGCAGTATAAATAGCCCTGTGTCCCCACTCAGGTTACCCAGCCGGAGTCCAGGTTGAAATACCAAAAGACAGAGGGACATGCTGACAGACAACACACGTTCTTCTACACATCACAAAGTCACGCAGGACGCTAAGAGCCCGTTGCAAGGAGCATTTAGCACAGAATGCTATTAGTTCATGCAGGGTTTACTGATTGTGCTGGTAGTAATATTTGCATAGGTGAGCACCTGTCTGAGTAAGAAATAACAGTCCTGTGTGTGTTGTGGGACAGCAGCAGAGGGAGAAGCTCACATCCTGTGAGTAATGATGAGCAGTGTCACTTTAAGTCATTCCCGTTACACACAGCACTCCCTCTGAGGCACTGATGTAAACTTCTATGAATTTCCGATGACCAAATTGAAACAGTTACATGGTTTACAGCTTTAGTTCCTCTTTGATTTGTTTATGTAGTAACTAGCCTGGTTATGTTGTAAAAATACAACCGTTTGTCAGTTTTAATTGCAAACCAGACAGTGTTCCTGCCACCTAATGCATTATGTACATTGTTTGTCTCTGATGATTGTTTTCATGATTTTGTTGCCACATTTCTGCTCAGCCTTCAGACCTTTTCAAGAGGTTTTTTCCATTTTTAAATAGACCATAGTTCTGGTTATCAGTTATGGTAACATTTCGCTTGGCCAAGTGTGGAGATAAAGGGCCTTAGAAACTTTGCAGATACATCTGTTGTAAGTGCTCCTCCTGATCACGCTGCCCATTAAAAGATTCCTGTCTGAAGCAATTTTAAAGCAAATAATAGCACATAAAATTCACAGTCCCTCTTCTGTTCAAAACTATATTCCCAAGTTCAACTGAAGATAGTACGAGGCTTTAACAGTGTAAGTTAGACAAATCAAGTTACAATCTGTTTGGTAAACAAGTGCCTCTTTGTGTTTCACTGGACAGTTTCCTTGTCAAGCTGTGGTGAATAGACAATGACATAATGAGGGAATATTCACTTGATTTGACCAAATCAGACCGATGAAGCCTTATTTTGGCTCCAGATAAACTTTGGAATGTATTTTAACACAAAACAGGAGCTTTTGATTTTGTCCTTCATTTTTTTACACTAAAAGCGCATCATGAAGAGGTTCTCTCAGCATCCCTTATGAACAGGAGGATGATTACAGCAAGTTAAGTTAAACTTCTCTCAGTGCTGTCAGGGTCCTGACAACTGTTTGAGGACACTTGTTTTGATAAGAACCTGAGCACGTGAAATGTAACTGCTACCTATTTGACATTCTATACTAACCAAACTGGAGATTTTTTGAGCCTGTCTGATTATTTGATTTTGTGCATTGCGTGCCCAAATGGACTCTATGATTTAGTCTGTGCCATGTGCCAATGTGTTTTACATTTTACCAAAAAAAAAAAATCTCCTGATATTTCCTGACATTAGAGATGCTATTAAATTTGCCCCCCCCCCCTTTCAAAATGCCATAATCAGCACAGTCCTTTCAGTAACAAAATCTTGTGATTGTTATTGTGTGGGTTTGTGTTATTGGTGGAACAGCTGAATCTGTTAAAGCATCTAGTTAACCTTTACCCTGGTTTGCTAAAATGATTATTCCAGAGGAGAATTTTTGTGAAATTCTTCATGGGCATCCCTTCTAATGTCCTCTAGGCTGTGGCTGTTTAAAACTCAAGTCATCTCTCTCGGGTTTCCTCAGAATCTGCATGCCTGAGAACAGCAAAGCTCAGTCCCTTAACATATTAACACAGGAACCTCAGGCTGTTTTTCAATCGATGGCTATTAAAAAGCACTGACTGTGCATTTTATTGAATAGACCTGCTGGCTCTTGCACAGAATTTCATTGAGCAGGCAGAGAGCTGATGATGATGTATGAATTACAGTAACTGATATCATGCACATCTGTGGGCAGGTGAAATCACAACAGGAACCACAGATTCTTTAACATCTGTTCATTGGATTCCTTTCACAATTTGTTCTACAGTAAAAAAAATAAAGAAAAAACAAAGGAAATCCATTACAAAGTACAATCAATCACATTAAACTAAATTTGCCGGTTTTAATGTTACTGACACTTTGGTTGCACTGATTGAACTGCACTTTTGGTAAAATGCTAACAAATGCAGCAGCAGACACCATTCAGTACATCAGAGTGTATCATGGGACAATGTTTGGACTGATTCCTACCTTGTGACAGGCGAACGGGCTGTGTGACCTGGAGCCCATCAACAGCACACAGATTCCCACAGGGATGTAGCGTAATTGTCCCTGACCTGTTCTCTATGTAGCAGTGTTGGGCAGCCACCCCAGGGCCCTGGATGTTGATGTCCATGGGACCATGACCCAGTGTGGTCCGACCTAAGGGAAACAAGACCAGTTGATGTAAGCTCTGATCTGATGCAGGAAGTGTGGCCAACCTTTTACTATATGGATATAATATGCAATTTGATTAATTACATATAGTATACATTGTGAAATTAATTTGTACTATAGTGGTGGTTATGGGGATCTGGAAAAATCTAATAATAA
>JAPZDV010000024.1:3106936-3164931 GCA_029814665.1 Acanthurus lineatus
ATATATATATATATATAGATATAGATATAGATATATATATAGATATATATGTATGAATCTGTCGTCAAAAAATCTTTCGCTAATATAAAAATGTTGTTACTTTACTCCCCAGCTCCACATAAAACGCTAAATACTATAATATCAACATATATTATCCTTGCATAAATACAAAACAAAACAAAACCAGTGGGAAAGGTTAACCATCTTGATCTAAGGTGATAATCTCTGAGTTTTTCTATGAAACATGTTTTTAACTGTTCGAAAAGGTCAGTGTTCAATCACCTGCCATTATGTTCTTTTATTTTATTATTCATGTTTAACTCTGTTCTTCCTTTGTCTGTTGGACTGTCTTTAGCGAGGATTTTTTAATGAGCACAGACAAATTTTTCTTTGTTAATAAAAATCTTTCTTTGTCAAAAAAAACTTGCTTTGATCAAATTAAATTAACATGCCTCCTGTCTGTGATATCCTTACATATAATCATTTTTTCTGTGCTGTATCTGCAGCATTGTCCCAGTTTCCTAACATGAATCATTAAAGTTTAATTTCACTGGATTTTATCCTCCATTTCTTGCTTTCTGGATCTCCCATACATTCAAGAAAAAACACACAAAGAACACAAAGAGAACACACACACACACACAGCCGTCTCCTTAATGCTTGATAGGATTGTCAGACCCAGCAGGTGGGAAATGCAGACATCCAATCTCCGGCTCTGTCTGATTACTGACTCTAGCTGAAGATTCCTGCCTTACAAGATGCTGACATATGCTGTCAGGATGCGTCCCAGCTGCACTGCCAACCTGACCTGCTGCGTCCTCATTCAACCAGGCCTTCAACTCTGTATTCGTCACCAGTGGATAGTTTCAGAGCTAAAACTCTGCCACAGCAGCCAGTGTGGTGACATTTAACATCAATGGATACAGTTATCAGACAATGAGAGCACATTCTGTGTATGTGAATGTCTCCACACTGAAAACATGCAACAAAAATGACACACTGTTAACATATGACCGTGTTTTTCTGTGATGGTTGCCAAATTGAGAACAGTGAGGCCTCTGACTCTCTCTCATCCCCTTTTCTCCCTCCCCCACCTCCCAGTGTAAACTCACCTGTAACATGTGGTGGGTTTGCCGTCCACAATCCGGCACGTTGCTGTTCAGGCGGTCCATGTCCACTGAGCTGTCTACAGCTCCCTGCGACACGTGAAGATCCTGAGGGGGGAAATGAGAACATTGACATAAGCCACAAAATGAGTAACAAATGTCGTCATGAGTGACTTCATCTCTGCTGGACAACAACGCCTTATTACTGTATCAAAATCTTGTCTATTTTGAGTTCTCATGGTCAGCCTTCAATGTTAATACACACCAATAAAGTAAAAATATTTTAAAGTGTCTAAAATTCACCCTTTAAAATCACAGCAGTTTAAGAAGAATGAACCTTATTTAGTGGGATTCCCCCTCCCCACTGCCTCCACTACACACTAATGTGTCAAGGTATGATTCACACAGCCAGCACTCACACACACGCAGACACAACAGATGGTAGACAGCATTTAGCAACACACTCTTAGGAAGTAACGCACACACTCACAGACACACACACACACACACACACACACACATTAAAATCTCTTGGTAGTTGTCACATTCATTGGAAATTAGCCATATTGGCTGCTTTCTTGTCTCTTAGTGTTTGTGAAAACACACACACACACACACATTGTGTGTCCAAATTGTGTCCCAATTCCTTCCCTCTTACTCAGTTATTTTTGGGTATTTCCAGCAAGTGAGAACTGCTATAAATATATTCTACATCCATGTCTTTATTGCTATTATTGCTAAATACATTACGTGTTCAGCTTCTAAATAAGGATGAATTTGAGTGAGAAAACTCTTATAGACGTTACATGGGATGTGAGGAGCTTGAGGTAGTAAGGAAGCACAGAAAACCACACATACAGAAAGGTAAGAAAACACATAATTATAGCAATCACAGAGGCTCAGAGTGTACCCGGAGTCATTTGCATGCCTAAAGTGTTGTGCAGCAGGGATAGAAAATATGGTTCTGATGTACTCTGCCTTCAGGACAACAAAACACTGCTGCAATATCATCATATTTGCTTTTCTGACAGACCCGTGAAATGATATTCTGTGGAGTCAGCTGCAGGGAAGTAAATCACAAAACAGGCAGAAAATAAAAATAAATGTTGAGAAAATTCTATCTGAAAAAGGTTTAGTGCAGCTCTTTGCCAGAGGAGGCAAGAAATCAGCCAGATAAAGACTACTTCTGAAGGGATTCAGGTTTCATGCAATGTTTTTCAACTAAAATTTCTACTAGCTTTTAGTGTTGAGCTATCCTTTCTTTGTCTCTGCATGTTTTAATTACCTTTCTCCAGTTGTCCAGCAAACGTACAGCCTCCATGGCAAAGAGCTGCTCCTGGCTACTGATTCAATCCTATCAGTGTAAACTTGATTAGGCCAGACACCTCTGGGACTGCACACTGAATTTAACACAGTTTCTTCAACTCTTTCCATAAAGTGCAGATTGTCTCTTGGTTTTGATCTCAGTCCTTTGTCTAAGACTGCAAGGATCCTCCACAAACTCCCATTCAGGAGGTGGACCTGTTGCTGCTTGCTCCACTAAACTAAGACCTACATTCCTGACTGGCAGCACCAAAGTCCCAGATAACAGAGAGGCGTGTGCATGTGTGTGTGTGTGTGTGTGTGTGTGTGTGTGGTGTGTGTGTGTGTGTGTGTGTGTGTGTAAGTGGTGATTAAAAGAGAGATGGAGGAGCAAAGAGGAAGGGAGAAAGAAAGATGACTGAAATGGTTTGATAAATAATAAAGGTCAGAAATAAAGAGGCTGGCATGTTGAAGGAGTAAGGAGGAGTTTGTAGTGATGCATACTGCTAATATACCAATAAACCACAGATATAATGTGATACAGTAGGTCCTTATCAGAATAACACCTAAGTCAAATACACAAGAAAATCTGGAAAGATTAAAGCTTTCTGATGCAAAACATTATCAATCAATATTAACCTTTGCCTACAATGATGTATTATTTTGACATAACGTGTCTCCTCAGAACAAATTTGCATCATGACACTCTTACTGCAGCTCAAGAGCTTTCATTTTCTTATTTGTTTTTAATTTAATTCAAAAATAGCTTATAGAATAGAAAAACACCATATTCTTATGTCATGTTACCAGTTAATAAATGGATTATTTTAGCTAGCATTAATGACGTCATGTGCTCTGTGTTACCACAAAGGCATATTTTTAAACCTTACTAGTGTCTAAAATTGTAAACGCTGGCATAAAGATTTGAAACTGGGGATTGGTATTATAAACAATCACATTCCATCATGGTGTAAATCAGGCATAAACCTGCATCTGAACTCCTATATTGCTCAGAGTATGGCAATTTGTTCCCACAGCATCAAAGCCCGTTTCTCTCAAACTTTGAAGTGAGGGGGGCCATCAGCTTTCCTTTCTTCAGATCCAGAAACTCTCACTGAACACACAAAGAACTCTCAATCTCTCTATTTCTTTCTTTCTTTCCCTCCCTCTCTCCCTCTCATGCCAAGGCAGAAAGGCTGGCATTGTTTTCAGGGGGGCAGGCATGGATCTCTCCTCACACATGAGGGAATCTTTTTTTTTTTTGATGAGGTTATGAAAGCGAGGGAGGGAGGCTCACCATTTAGTTGGAATGCAAAAATGTAGAGGCGGGGAGGGAAGCGAGACGGCCTGCCAACTGGATGGTGAATAAGAAGTGGATGAGTAACATAGATGATAGAAAGGGGGAAAATGAAATCAAAAGCAGCTGTAGACAGAATTTTTTTCATTGATAGGTGTCCTAATAACTATAAATATTTTCATTCTACTAGCACAACACTCTTTTTTTATCCCTTCATTTAATATGGTGTAGTATTTAATGCAAATAAAAAATCTTAAGGTAAATTTCCAAAAGTCATTAAATTACAATGGCTGTATTGATACTGCAACATAAAACTGTATATAAAGTGAGAGACTTCTGTTTATGTTGTATAGATTATAAAATATCTTGTTTTTACCTGAGATTTTCTCTTGCAATGGAGCAAGAGAATGTAGTAAGATGTGTCCAAATGAAAACGATGAAGCCTCTGGGGATAATGATTATCTACAGTACATCTAATGTGTTCTTGACATGTGAGTCAAAGCATGGATGAGTGTGTCTGTGGAGAGGAGGTTTGCTGTGCTGTCCTGTCTCTCATCCCCAGTAGCCATTCCTCTGGGACAAATAAACTGGCCATTTAAACAGGCTGGGGGCCATAACAGAGAATGTGGAGATAATCAGGAATGTGACAGCAAAAGGATGGGTCATTTCATACTCATCTGAGGAGAGCGTGCAAGCACCATTCCATTTATGTCAGTCTAATACAATTCTTGCTGAATGACATTTTTTCAGAGATGTGTTTTTGTTTAAAAAGAACAATTCACTGTTTTTCAAATGTAAATATAGTGTAGTCTATAAAATCTTGTAGAAGTATTTGTTTCTCATTTTCTCACTATTTTCAAAAACCTTGAATTTTTTTTTATATATATTAATAACTTCTTGTTAAATACTTAGTGAATGACAACTACAAAAGTGCTAACTGACATGAGACAACAGCAATAATCATATCTGGTTCAATTAAAGTTTAAAATGCAGCTACAACCAAAACATTAGCCTTCCTCCATGAAACGTCTTATGTCACTGTTTGAAGTCAAGGAGCAAAGTTATATCCAAGGCTGCAAAGATCTTTATCCTGTGCAACATATTAACACTCCTGCCAGTCGGTTGCGGGTTTGCAGTTTTGGTTTGTTCAATACTAAAAAAGATGCATTCTGTAGCCGCAGGCGAGACATGCTTTGTGATCACACCAAATAATGCTAAAGCATTGGAAACAGGGATGAGGATTAAACAAACGGACATGAAGGAGGCCTTAAAGCCTTGCAGGTGTGTCGCAAACTTCCTTACAAACACACCTGGGAGCTTTACAGACCGGACAAGGTGGGTCTGTGTTTAAATAATGGTAAAGTACACACTTGTAAAGACAAACAACTGTCTAGTGTTTACCCCTGAAGAAGCTCAGTATTTAAAGCACTGTGCTCTGCAACAGCAGTAAATTCAGCATGCAGTGTTGTATTTGTAGGAGGGAGCCTTTCTCTGTCGGCAAAATTCTCACTGTGCTGTGAGGTTTTGTCCCTATTTTTAATTGGTCATATATCAACCATCTTGTTTGCTTGTTTGCTGCTTTAGCAGTTGACACTGATATAGCTCATTGGCAATGTCAGTGTTAACGAATAAAAACACTTCTATGGAGGTTTGCAGAATGTTTTTTCTGTGTTCAACAGGTTCTCATTCTCTGGTATCTGAAAGTTATTACCTAATGAATAGTTAGCCAATAAGTCAGTAATATGTCAACATTTAAATATAACACTGGATGTTGTAGAAACAATAAAAAGTAGCTTAAATTCATGTGAATAGAGTCAGACAAGGTAGTATGTGAAATATTTAATGTGGACTTATCCATCTACGATACTAACATTAAAACCATTATTATTGTAGTACAACAACGGATATTTATGTAATTTGTTATTTTGATCCAAGATATGTAGAATTTGGTGAAAAATGCTCATATTACTAAAGGATGATGTTTGTTAGACAACAGTTGACAGTGTAAATAACTCTGTAAGGCTGTTTAAAAACACATACTGTTTGTCATAAATGTTCAGGAACAATTACTGCATGAGGGGATGTGTACATGTAAGCAAGGATCTAAATTGTGGATTTTTTTTTTTACTTTTACTGCCAATTTTCCACTTAAAAAAACAAGTAACATTTCAGGGAAAATGGCTGTGTGTCTGTGCTGGGAATGAAACGGCAGGAACTGCAGGGATCAGCTTGTAAAGGGTTACATCGGTCTGATGGAAGATTCCTTCAGGTGGAGTGAACAAACCAATCACAGCAGTCTGCTCATAAGGGTTGCTTTGCTCATACTCTTGCAGGTGATTTGAAAGAGGAACAAAGAGGCTTGACAAGCGATAGTTCATTTGTTTGCAAACAGGCTCCTGAGGGTGAGATTAATGGAGAGCTGTCTGGAAAATCGCACATAAATCTGGCTTTGCCTCATCTTTGTCTTCTTCTGTTGAGTATAATTGTGGTTAGTATTCATAAGTGTTGCATTGCCCCCATCTGCTGGACTGTCCCTCCCTTTAGCTTTTCTAGAACTGCCATGGTGTGTGAAAAGGTATAAGAAGGAAATTCTCCTTAATGTAGCTGCATGCATGAATAGTGTAAAATCACCAGAGGTACAGAGAGGTTATCTCAGTATTTTTCCATTATCATGTGAAAGAACTTCTTTCTCTGTCTTGACCCAGTTGTTTTAAGCAGATGGCTGCACAACCAAAGACTGTTTCTGCTCAAGGTTGCATCCTGGGAGATCTTCCTCATCCCTGCTCATTGTGGGAATTGTTGGATCTCTGTAAACACTATTACATAAGATCTAGACCTCCTTTATATGAAAGAAGTCCCTTATGATTTGACAGTGTATAAATAAAAATTGTTTTGACTTGGTTTGACTTAGCTGCAATAAGCTTAGGATCTCCAACATGGCTGCCAGTATTGAGTGTCATCATCTATCTTTAAGTAGGAGATCCAACCAACACAGAGACCGAAGACAAACAGAAAGAGCAAGACAGAGTTGAGTGTTACTAACAGCACATGAGTCCACTGGGAGCACATGAAGGAAGGAAGGGACAGAGAGGCAGCAGAAGAGCTGATACTTCTGTCTTGGTTCTATCTCGTCCAGCCAGCTGCTACCACACAGCTCTGCTCTGCTCTCCTGAGGCCTGATATGAAGCCCATTGGATAATCCTCCCTCTGCCTTTCTTCCCATCCTTCCACATCTCTCTCAGGTTTTCTATCTCACTTCGTTAGCCTCTCCCTTCATAAGTCTTCCATTCCTTTATCATTTTCATGGCCTATATCTGTTTTCTGGCTGCAGTGTTCGGGCTCTAACCTTGGGGTCTCTTTTTTAACACTCACTCACTCACGCACTCACTCACACACACACACACACACACACACACACACACACACACACATGCACACACCCACCCACACACACACATAAAGCTCCCATAGAACTATGAAAATGATGCCAAGTCCTTGCTAAAGAAATGATATACAGGCTCAGATAGAGTAAGATGTCTCTGGTGGCCATCGTTTGCATCATAGTTGCTTCTGGTCAGAAAAGTGTTAGTTGAACGTACATTTTTGCCATTAAGCCTGTCTTGTATATGCTGCAGTGTTACTTTGCTCTGCTCTTTTGTCTAATTGTCTAAAATTCCATGTCCAAGTCCATGGCTCACCTAAGTGATGTGAACTAATGGGATGAGATGAGTTAAAGCAGCACTGCGACTGCTTTACTTTAATTAACAGTTTGAAAATCATTTTTATGGTAAACAGACTTGTAATAGTTTGTATAGTGTCTCTGAGTCAGTCACTCTGCAGCTCGCTCTCCAGTGACTACACTATGTAACTAATTAACCCTAACCGTATATAACATTTTACATTTTTACAATGCTCTATTGATCAAATGGAAGCTAGAACTGAATCATATTTTGCTGACAAAATGCTCTCTGGTTTTGCCACTGATGTTCTTCAGCTGCTCTGTGATTAACATTTTCTGAGGTAACCTGTAATGGTGGAAATGCTGGTGGGGAACACTGTAAAATGGACAACAGAAGCCAAGCCCAGCAATACAAACAGGCCCAGCAGCATAAATATGACAGAGACTAATGTACAAGAGAAGATGACAGAGAAGAGAAAAAAAAGAGTGACCAGGCAAAAGAAGCAAATGAAGACTGGCTTTTTGTTGCTGGTGACATCAGGACAGGCAAAGATACCGAAAAGAATGTTGATGGAAGAAGCTGAAAAAATAAAAAGAGAGTGATCGAGCGACTGAGTGACATTATCTTGGCATGCTGTTATTCTGAGCTGTGTGCAACACTTGTGCAAACTCTGCCTGCCACTTTAAGACAGAAGTTTTCAGGACACAAAGTTGTAAGAAAGTGTTTTGTTTGAAGGGTAAACCACAACATAAATTGCATGAGTCTGCTCTCACAGAGTGCACAGCCCTGCAGACATTTAGCTCAAAGCTAAAAGTGAATTTATAGCAGCGAGGAGGAGACAGAACAGTTTACACACAACATAAATGTATAAAACCGCAGTCTGACACCACCCAACCGACAGCCTTAAGCTGTTCACAACAACAAAACCCTCATGGTTTGGTCATGCTGAGAGACGTAAAGCCTCTCTCACCCAAAGCATACTTCTTGTTTATTTGCTTTTTGCAGTGCCTGCTTACAGAGAATGTAGCATTAGCTGGAATATTTCCCCAAATATTTCAGTCGGAGTTAAAACAATAATCTGGCAATAACCAGAAGGTAGTTACCAGTGTTGGATATTCAGATTTAGATATATAGCCTGAGCCTTTGCAACATGCTGGACATTTATGGTCTGAGTAAGTTCCTCATGTCTGTTCCTAAAATACACATAGTCAACAAGAAAATACACGCGTATGAAACAGTGCGACACACCACAACAGCAAAAGCAAATAATCAAAGGAATGATAGCTGAATTCCATTGAGCTGCCTCACATTAAGGCACCTGGTATTGTGCATGCTGGCTCATGGTCATGACTTGCTGGGGCACTGGAATAGGAAAAGTGTTATTAATGTTAAACTAACACCTGTGCTTTTCCAACCATGACATGTTCAATGACATCACTTAAGACAACAGTCAAAATTAACCAGACTGGTTAATGCACCAGGGAAGGATCACTATGTGGAATCTTTTTAAAAGACAAACAGATGATGATGGCAGAGTAGGATTTTTTTTTTTTTGGTTCAACATCAAAGTCTGGTCTTAGTTGGCTGTTGATTCACCTTATGGACCTGAAAAGACCATGTATTACATCTCATGCTTAATGCTAATCCTGGAATTTCTGGAATTTCATTAAATAACATGAAATATATCCAGAAGAGGGGATTCAGGAAATTATAGTTTTTGTTTAAAAAAAATGTACAAGGAATAAAAAAGTACATTTTTTTTTCCCTTTAGATCTGACTTAAGGGCCTGAAAAATTATTGAGAACATTTTTGTAGGAGATACAGAAAGAATTCCAACTATCAATCTTAGGAAAAATACTTTCCTAAACTTACACTTTCCTAAACTGTTTTTAACCACAATATATATAAGACTTCACAGGCATCAGTGCTCCTCGCTCCAGTGGCAGCATCCGATCTAAACATAGCATTTACAAGCTTTATAGGCTGCTCCTGAGCCCATTGAGCTGGCATTCTTAGTGGCGTGCTTAGTTGTGGTATCTCAGCTTTAAGAGACTACTGCTACAACAATAACTGCTCTCTCTTTAAGTGATCCATGACAGCTTATCTAATTGCATATCTATCAAATAATGTGTCAGAAAGGCAGAAAATAAAGTTTGTGGTTGTTGTATTGAAAAATATGATATACAGAGTGAAATTAAAATGAATAAAATCATCTTTGTTTCCTTTTTACTTATTTGGTATTTAATTCAGACCAGATTGATATTATTAAATGTCAAGATTCATGTCATTATAAAAGCAGAATCAAATAAATCATGGTAGGTTTCAAAATAGACGACACTAATAAAAAGCTTACTGGAAAACTATTGAAAAATTGGAAAACTGCATATTTGCAATAAGATTGCAACATGATGTGAAAAACTTAACCTTAACTTTGTTGTTAAGCAATACATTTGTTCCCAGGCACACTCTCATACTCAAAGAAAGACAAAAAAAAGAATTAAGCAGCAATGGGAGGAAGTGTGTGACAGATAGAGGAAGAAGATGACATACGGAATGGCTTCATCCAGCAGTCTAAGTGTCACTATATGTAGATTTCCTGTACAGCCGAGTCAGGGACCATTTCCTGTTAGTGGCACAGCGAAGGTCAGGGTTAGCCTCCGCTGTGGGAGGACTGACCTCAACTAAGAACACAACCTATGTTAAAACTACATCTACTCACACTTCTTTGCTGTAGTTATACTATCATAGTCCTGATGCACAACTGGTACTGTAGGGAAAAGTTACTAACAGATGAAGATAGTAATTAAACTTATTCTCTAGTCAAAACGAAATATTATTTTATCAGTTCGATACTTCTGTAATGTAAGAAATTTTATTCTCTCTGTTCTCACGGAAATATGCCCATCTTTATAGGCATGTTCAACTAATGCAACTGATTTTCAACTTTTCAACTTTTTCAATTTTTTTAAAAAAATAGACTTACTTTAAAACTTCCTTGATATCTGGAGACTTAGAGCCAGCAGCTCATTAGCTTGGCTGATAATAGCACTCGTAAAATCACAAGTTTGCCACTTTATTGGGAATAAACAAACAAGACTACATGCTAATTTGTGAGCATGCTCAAAATTTTGTCACAAAGCCAGGGTAGCTGATGCCAGTCTAACTGCTGGTCTATGCAAACAGGTCTATTTTAACACTGTTTGTTAGCATGTTAGCCAGAAGGAAAGCCCCCAGGTGGCCATTAAAAAAATGTACTAAGACCGAGGGCTTTTTCACCAGCCACTAGTACTATAATGGAAAACTTAGGTTAACAGGTTCATAGGTTCATAGGTTACAGTTGGTGTTTCAGTGCTTTGATGGATGAATTCAGTTGTCTCAAACAAAACCAAATCTGACTAGAAAAGCTCCTTGGTGGTGTTATTTTATTGGGCAAATATTTGATCCAGGAAAGGATTAATTTTTTGATGTGCTCACTTTTAATAAATTATGTGTTGAAAACAAAACTGTGCAAAACATAAAAATGCTCCAAGATTTATAATCAGTGTTTGAATCTGACTTAATATTACACCACATTCAAAACTTCTCTCAGATGACAAGCCACTGGTTTCAGTAATCACCAACTTCATTCAGTTCTTAATGATTAGCCCTATGGGGTACAGTATTTTTCCTTAGATAAGACTAAGCATAACTAAACACACATTAAAATGCAAATCTTGGAGATACCAGTGAATCCCTCAGAGCCTGATATCATGAGTAAACACAGATTCATTGTTCTGGCATGAAGTGTGTGGCACTGGAGAGATGCCATCACCAGCCGGCAGCTAAACACACCATCTGCCCCATGCCTGTATCTTGCACAGGCCCATAGTGGTGTAAACACACACATTCATATCTCTTCACATACACAAACAAACTGTACACACTAGAGTGGAGATTATCACAGATATGCTTTTAAATTATTGGACCAAATGAGAAACAGGTGATAAAAGTGAATTAACATGCTGCTCATCTTCCTCAAGAAGAGGGCTACTACTAAGATAGCTGAGTTTTCCTGTCTAAACACAAGATTCTGTGTTGTTACAGGGCTGAAAAATAGCATGATTTTCAGGTGATTTCCCTCAGATGAATGCTGGTTACAGCAGAAGTATACTGAAGTAAATGGAGCAAATAACATGACATGAAACCTGGCTGATTCTATGTGGTACTTAGTGTTTGTCATCAAAGCTGTGCAATCATTGCCAGCAAAGATGTGTGAAACTGCAGCGCAGCAGTTATGAGGATCAGGGAGCCTGTCATTATCAGATTATTGTCTCCAGTGACAGTACAAATTATACCTCAAAGTCTCCATGAAAGAATACTTGTTGTCAGTATCCAAACCACTGTTATCCAACACTGCAAAATGGTAACTTTGACGAAGACACTCAACAGAAGCCAAAAGCAGATATGAGTCAGTGTTTCTCTGGCCACCCCTTTACTCAAGAGAAGGAGTAGAAACAGATGTAAACTGTACTTTTTTACCTTTTAAAAAACACCCCTCTGTTTTTCAGAGTAAATTATTAAACATTTGATTCACAGCCAGTCCCATGCTCAGCCTCACTAGGCTGCAGCTTCATTACATCAGCTCAGTATTTCCACCTACAGTGTGGCTAGTGAGCTGTGTTAAGTTTATTCCACTGAAAATCTAACATTTGAGCATTCAGTAGTCAGTGAGTATTTCATACTCATACAAAAAAGATATCTGGAGAAGTTTTTCCTAAAGGAACACTGTGTTCAAGTGCCTACCAACTACACCACAGCAAATCTGAGCTCAAGTCCAAGACTAACAACGATGGAGAGTGAACTGTTGCTCCAACAAAAGCTCAGAGCTAGGGACTAACAACACTGATAGGAACGAAGGTGATGAGAAACATGACCAGCTCACTTACAGCGTGTGCACTGTACATTATCAGAGGAAATAACGTGTGAGGTATAAACATTTGCATTACAGCACCAAAAAGGCTGGTAACTTATGAAAAGAAAGCACAGCTGGCCAATTTACACAAAAAAGCCTTTAATCAACAGGTTGTATTGTAAAGCCAGTCAAAGCAGCACTTTTCCATTACATGTTTCATCCAAGAAAAGTAGGACTGTATGGAAGTTTACTTAAAAAGTCCTCTCTTCCACCTGTACCAAAGTCAGCAGCCTTCCCAGGAGACATTGAAGATTTGTTAATGATTTTTTTATATGAATAATAAATCAATGATTGTTAATGTTAAAAGGTGGATTCCTAGTGATGAACTCATGTAAAACACCTGACTCTGCAGCTCTCCTCAGTCTATAAGGCATTTTAACAACCTTCAGCTCATTGTTTTGAGATTTGGAACTGTTTTGGTTCAGTGAGAACCAAAACAGTTCCTTATTAGCATCATGTTGAGCTGAGGCAGGCAGAAAAGCTTAATATGGAGTCTCAGAGTCGTCAAAGAAACTGATTAATGCCATATTTTGGTAATTCACTGCAATAAGCAGTAATCTAAAACCCAGACTTTAAAACATCCCTCCAGAAATCTTGGTTCATATAACATACATATTTCTTTATATTCCGTGATAAATATAGAAACAAAATCTGTCCAGTTAGAAGTGGAACCAGAACCAGAACCTGCTTTAGTTTTCCACTCAAACTTCACATAGTGAGGAAGATAAGAACACCTGAAATGAAGGAGTATATGTCACATGTTACTTCCACCCAGAGCAAATCCGGGGGGTGTGGGGGACTGGGAACATGGTATTCCAGTGGTATTCCATTGCTCAGTGGTTCCGTTGACTTTTGGCTCAGTGTTTCCCAAAGATGTGGAGCTGGACAGGCATTCCAGCCTTGCAGGGACAAAGAGGTTCTTTCAACAGCAGTAATCCTCTGGAGGAGGAGCGGGAACACTGCCTGCCGGCTGCTGCAAACTGGACTGCAGGACCCACACTAAGGTTCACGCTGCATGACCACAACACACCAGAGGGGACAGGACTGCGTGTGTGTGGGTATGAGGGTTACACTTATAAATGGGGCCATTACTTAGCTTTTACATAACAGTGGAGATTAGTTTGATTTTAGTGGTGGTTTTACATAATTCAGGTTAAAACCATGTTTTTCATACAATCAGTCATGAACAGGAGGCAGCATCAATCTGAATAGATTCAGTGACATTTCCATCAAATATGTTTATGAGGCCTTGATTTCAACACTGATAGCTATTAGTGTAATAATTTACTATGTTCTGTTATGCCAGTTAGTAAACAAAACAAGAAAATCGAGCATGAGACTTCATTTATGACCCTGGAAACTGCTAGTTGGAGTTTGTTGTTGAAGTCATACTGTAACAGCTACCAGCCTCTTGTGTAAGTAGATCCATCTCCATGACAACTGAGCAAACACAACGTGCTAATGAAGATCATGACCACTGATGAGATTGAAAGCTCTGAAAGGCTAGCTAGTGGGCCATGGGACTAAGTCTATGACAAAAGTAGTCCTTCTGCAGTAAAATTTTAAAAATCTGCAGCTTTAATGCAAAAAATTGTCACTATCCATGTGCCTATATGCAATAAAAGCAATGCTGCTGTCCCATAATCTGTCTGTGGGGTTACCCAACAATTAAGGTAATGATTAGGGATTTCTCTTGCAGACACTTGTTTATGAAAAAACAAAAAATCTTTGAGACGAGTACCTTTCAACCTTTGAAAGTTTGAAACAATTTAAGCTTATCACTCCCCAGAAAGCAGAAACCAGTGTCCTAAAGGAGCTCTTCCCGTGGACTGGGAAGCTTTGGAGGAACTCAACCACCACTCCTTTTTCCAGAGCAGAGACCAGGGTCTCATTTAAGTTTATGCCCCAAAGACTCTCTGAAATGATGGTAGTACACAACAACAAAAACTCTGTAGATGGAGACTGCAGAATCAAATGTTTCTAATTGATCAAGATCTCGCATTGTTTTCTTTAGGCATCATTTAAAAAATTTCAGCCACAAGCACAGCTCTTTTATGTTCTCGGACACGTCAACACGGAGTTACAGAGGAAACAGGATGATTGCTGTTGTATAGTCGATAATAACAATATACTAAAAATTAGATGTAGAGCAGCCATATTTGTAATATGTCAACAGACGTTTTTGCATGACCATTATCCAACTTTAGATCATAGTGGAGACACAGACAACATCAAGCTGAAGGAACATTTTAGCTCCTTAAAAAGTCGTTCCTGAGATGAAAAGTGCTGGAACTCTGGGTGGAACGCAGCTGTAGTGTGTACTGTCAACATTTTTTAATAAACTTTTCATCAATTCAGTTGTTTGTGAATTGAAGCCACCAAACTCATCACCAAGCTTAAACTACTTGATACGGGTTTCAAACAGACAGCCAGATAACCTCAGCACCATATCAGGAACAGAGACAAGATGGGCCACAGTAGAAAAAGATTTGATGCTGCTCCTGATCAATGATTTTGAACATGACTCTGTTTCCTGAAATCAACACAAATTTGTCTGAGAGAAAAATATATTCACATTATATTTTTGAAAAAATTGTTTTTTTTTTAAATCCTGAACTTAGAACAGTGTTTTTACAACAAGCACATGTGTACATGACACAACACTGACATGTAGACTTCTAGCAAATAAGAAGCAACACCAGCATCCATCTTGAGTTGTATTTGTGTTCAGCTGGAGTCCAATATTCACTCTCCTTTAAGCTCTGTTTTTGGTCTCCAACAAAACTTGAGGAGAATTATTTGTCTCTTTAGCTGTTAAATGCTCCAATATGTTTACCAGCAAGTCACTAAGTCTTGCTGGTAAGTCTCTGCTGTTTGGTGCTGAGCAGAGATGTACAGCAGCTTATCAGAGCTTTGTGCTGAAAACAGCCGCCTGATGCTGCTGCTGAGAACAATGTTGATGAGAGCCATGAGACAGATCCATAACGGTGGAACTGTGGGCTGTAAAAACAAAACAGGAGCTGAAAAACCCTAAAATACTGTGCACACAGAAAGTAGACATGAGTTAATAACTTTCTCTAGGGTCTTCACTACAAGTGGCCCCTTACATTACACACTCATTTAAACTATGTTTATATGTAAATATTGATAAGAGCAGCTTCAAAGAGACTAATAAGTATTTAGGCGCTAATGGCAATCCAGCAAAACATTTTATGTGAAAATGTAGATGTCTCTGAGTCTGACAGTCTTTATAATCAGAAAAGTATAAATTGATCAAAAATGTCAAATTCCTTTACAGACTCATAAAAAATATAAACATGCTTATTTATGTGCAGTAGATTCACTTAGAGTTTAAAGGTTCCCATGAACAACTCAAGTTTTGATGGATTTAATAATAAAACGAAATAAAATAAACTATATAATCTGATCTCTGCATCTGATCTACCTCCAGCCTGAAGGCGGAGCTTTAACCTTCAACATGCTATACAAGCACTCATTTACACACACATACATTCACGGTGTCACTCACCCTCCTCTCTCTCTCCTCTCCACAGCTTGATGCCTTTTATCAACAATGTTAGCTCATTCAAAGCAAGCTTCGAAATCCATATTTTAATTCTCTCAAAATCCAACCAGCTTAGTCGTACATAAGAGTGAAAACTGTTGGTGGTAAACTATGAAAGAAGGGAGTGACAGGGAGGAGGTGCAGACGAGGGAAGGAAGGGAAATAAAGGGGAGAGGAGGGGAGGCTGGAGGCAGCGTGGGATATCCCTTTGAGTCATGGAAACTGTTCCAAAGAGCAGACACGCTCATGGACGGCCAAAACAGCCTGTGTCTCTTTGTATTGTCCTACCATCCAGCCTCATTACACGTTGAAGACATTCAACAGCCTCTGGAAACACTTACTGTACTTCCTCATGGGTCAGCTTCTGGAAAACATGCATAATGTCACTACTGAATACACACATTCACCACTCTCACATGCCTCCGATCTGTGTAACTCCACTTCATTTTCTCCTTATGTGTTTTCCTCTGTCTCATGGTTTGTCTAATTAATTTTAATGTTTTTTTTAATGGTTATTGTCCTGTCTTGTTGCTTTCAGTGTAAATGAAATAAAAAAAGATTAAATTTCCTTTTCCTTTTTTTTTTTTAATCACACAGTAATATGTTGTTGAATGCTAAATTTGTCAAACACAGACACTTTTTGCTATTTGTATCCTGTTTTTCTTGGGTGCATCGATTTATATTTTAGCAATGTCGTTGAAAGGATGATTTAAGCCTCTTTAAAATGTATTACACACACACTTGCATCACAGTCCAGCAGTGTGTTAACAGATTTTGGATCCAAACAGCCAGACAAAGACAACCAGTTTGTGTGTGTTGTCCAAGTAGGCCAGGTGAAGATGCGGAACACTGGGCCAAAACACCATGAGATCATCCCTTAGCAGACTGCAGCCTCTGCCAAATCCTTTGTTACCATGGTAACTCCTCAGGGAACACACTGGGGTGTGTACTAGTTTTTGTGTGCATGTGTGTGTGTGTGTGTGAGTGTGTGTGAGTGTGTGTGTGTGTGTGTGTGTGTGTGTGTGTCTGTGCAGTTGCATCCCTTGCCTTATAAAAGGTTAGCTGTTGTGAAGCATCATTCAGACAGTCTTTGTTATCAGAGTGAGAGTGTGGCGACGTGGGAGGGGAACAAGGTGAAGTGCAGTGAGCAGTCTGAGAGTGATTACGTCTTTGTTTTGGGATGAATCTCTGACCCGAAGGCATGCTGCAGATAAAAGACAAAGACAATGAGGGGAGGAAATGATGAGGGAGAAAAAAAGAAGGGGAGAGAAAAAGGCATTCTGATTGGCTGCCTGTTTATGTGTGTGAGCTGTTCATGCTGCAGTTGTTCAGAGGCAGCAGGCGGTAGCTGCACAGCTGTTTATGTGAATAACAAAGTAATGTGAGCAGCATTTTAGGTCAGAGTATAAACCTGATCTGACCTCAGCTCTCCTGCTGGTGAGATCTCAAAGGTGCAGCAACAATAACTTTTTGATCTTCAGCTTATTACAACTTGGTGTTTTTTTTAAAAATAATTTAAGTCAATCCGTCCATCTGTCATATTGACGCTGTACTGAACCAGTAATTGATGAGATGAGGTCAAACTTAAGGCGTATTTGTTTAACACTGCAGTGACATAATTTTAAGTGTGACCTGTTCACACATCCATCAGACACAAACTGACATTAACGTTAGAACACGTAGAGTCATGTTTGCGTCCAGCTAAGGAAAATCTGATTATCACTTGTCTTTTAGCTTTGCTCCTCACAAACTTTGCAATTCTCTAGTGTGTTTGTCATAAAGCTCACAGATGCTCAAACTGATGTCAACTGCAGATCCTGGTGAAAATTCTCTATGCGACTAGTATACACACAAACATACATACACATATCTTACATGACTATACCTCCCTCATTTTATAAACCTGTGAGATATTTTCAAAGCATGTCCCTTGATAGGACTGTGGCTTTTCACATCTTAACATTTTTTTTAGTTTTTAATGGGGATTCTGAACTTCAGTGGTAGTGTCTTAGTAAAAACAATTAATGTAACTTGATGTGTGTAATGTAAAATTCATGCAAGTGAGTGGCAGTTTTGTTTTGTTTTTTACCTAAAACTGTAACTAAATTTAAATGAAAAAAATATTTTTAGTCACTTTATATTTAAAAATGAAAACCAAATAACCTTTAATTGTTTCTTTACAACACCATGTTCAGGTCAACTGGTGCCGTATATTTTATTTCATATATCTTTATTCAGACCATATTCAGAAGTCTCCTCTATATTGAATTCTTTTATCTCAGATGTTACTTTTTTCTCTGTATAACACAATGTCAATCAAGTCAATTTTTGTTATGCAGCTTAGAGCAAAAATGTGCCCTTCAGCAAGCCTTCAGTTTTGATAATGAGTGAATACAAACCAATCAGCAGTACGCTCTGGTTTACACATGAAGGTTAATTAGCACTAAAACTGATAAAATAATCATCATCCAGACCCTTGTGTTGTGATTCAGTGGCTCTGATGCAAATTGCCTGCATGTAATGAAGCTCTGACTTGTCCAAATTTCCTCTTTCATAAAATCACTTACTTTCCATGGGGCTTACTGTAAGAAGCTGTGATACACTGAAATGAGCAGCTTATTACAGTCCTCTGGTGGTGATCATCAAACATGGCTTGCTCGCTCCAGGATTAATAAAGAAAAAAAAAACACTGCCTCATCACAGTCAAGTTCAACAGTATCGCTAACAGCAGAAGTGCAGCACCCAAAGGAGGCATTAAAACCCAACACTGGGGAGCCAGTAAGAGAATGGGACTGGATGGATGTTGGGTGTGGGGTTGAGGCTGAAGGGGGGGGGGGGAGAGATAGAGTGCTTCTTTGCTGGCCTGATTATGCTCTCAACAGAATGAACTCACATAACAAAGGATTTATTATCACTAGCTGAAGAGTTGCTGCAGTCTGGGAACTCTGCACAGCCGTTTCTCCGCCAGGCACCCAAAATATGTGGCCCAGCTCTGGTTTGGTCGGGAGGTTCAAACAACAACAAACCCTGTATTACACTCTCTCTCTCTCTCTCTCTCTCTCTCTCTCTCTCTCTCTCTCTCTCTGTCTCTCTCTCTCTCTCTCTCTCTCACTCCCTCTCTCTCTCTCTCTCACTTGGCCTATAAAGCAGCCAGTGTTTCAGGGGGGTGGAAGGACAGAAAATACGCTGCCTCACACAGGCTCTGCTGCTTTCCTCACCATCTCTAACTACCTTCCTCCAGCTACAGAAACACTGTCCATCTGTGTCCAGAGGTCACTCCAGGTTAGGGAGAAAGAACCTGGTTATCATTAATAGGAGTCATACACATATCATACGCCTATGAAAAACATGTTAGCAAACAGCTTTCTACTAAAGTCCAGCAGACACACAGCAATATTCGCCTTAATTTGAAATTGTGTTTCTGTCCACAGGACCAGTCAGACTCCAATTACACCTGTTTTCACCTGTATCAATACAAGCCATAAATGCATCATCATCAGCATGTGATTGGATCAGTCTAACCACATCTGGAGGTAGTACGGCTTACATTACACTTAGATCTTAGACAGGCGTAGCAAAATGGCATCCGCACATTGTAACAATGATACAGATATTTGTTCATAGCTGACATAAAATATAGATTGTTGTTCCAATTTAAAGAGCAAGCAAGCCTCTAATTACCAATTACAGATCCACTTTTTGAGATAAAAGTGCCAAAAGACAAGTTATTCATCAAAACTCCGTGGAAAACTAATGCAGCACAGGCAGAAAATGAATGAGTGTGTAATGATGTTTGTGGCCATGACAGTTCATCAGGGAATGAAACTGAGCTGGGGAGGGGGGCAAAAATCTGTTGTGCTGATCTGCTTTTGAAAGGCATGTAGTTTATTTTGTCACTAAATAGCAAACACACCGGGACAAATCAATGTTTCATCTTTTAGACAAAAAAAGAAAAACTATGTGTTACATTTACCAGAGGAGAGAAAATAATTAAGACCAAACTATTTAATTTTTTTAATTGAGTCTGAGGCTGATTTGTTGCCACCTTAAGTCAGGAGCAAGTTTTCTCTGTGTTTGTGTTTGTCTCTGTGTCTGTCTGATGTTTGGTGCAAGGCAGGTAGTTCACACTGAGTTTATTAAAGATATTTTATGCACATCAGCTGCCTGCTGTGTCTGCAAATCAGGCAGAAGAAAGAAGTGACTGTAAACCAAACACTGAAGCTACAGGCTATAAAATCGAAACAATAAGCTCGAACATAACTCTCTGTCAAGCTGAGGGGAACTACAACATTGTGTAACATATACATGATCATTTAATCAATCTTGAAATATAAAAATGTAAGTAACGCAGCTATAAACTTACTCTTTTTAGCTGAGTACTTGAGCTAAAACATGCCGGCCAGTCTGGCCTAACAGTCTAAAAGCTGAACAGTGAGCAGTCCCCACCTGATAAGCTCAGCCCAGACTAGTTGTGTCTGTGATGCTGCTAAGCCAAGGACACAGCCAACTATTGGAGTAGAAAACATTTATAACATAAAACACAGACGTACATAGTGAACAGTTAATCTTGAAGGATTTGTCATGAAGGTGAGGGTGGCAGCAGCTCATAAATCAGGTTTGACACTCGTTTTTTTTTTTGCAGAGTACATTTTTTGATTATCACAATAAAAACACAGAACACATATCCCAAGCACTGAAACATGCCCCAAATCCAAACTACCAAGACAGGCTCACAAAATCCCATTTGGGACATACGTCAGTAGTTTACCCATACATGAATTACCCACCATTTGATACCGATAGTGGTGCTATGGTACATTATATCATATGGTAACATACCATATGATATAATGTACGAACCACCGGAAAATGCAAGTCAATGTCACTACAACTGAGACAAAACTCACAGAAACCTGTTTATTTAGGTAACTTGTATTAAACAAGACATCTTAGTACATTATTAGTTAATATCGATACTACATTATAACTTCAGTCATATAAATTATTAAATATTGTAAAAGTTCAAAGATACTATCAGAAATCTATCACAGAGATACAAAAATGTAATTGGCTGATTTGGAGATTTTGTGGCATGTTGTTCAATTATGTTGATAGTAATTCATCTCTTTTATATTGTAAGTGCATGTGAATTGATACAATTTAGCATGATACATAATTAGAGTTTGCAAATCATGACATCAAAGCTGAATCTTGCACTGCTTTCAAATCAGACTGCACTTCCAAGTCTTAACCACAAGAAAGGAGTGATGTTACAGTAGCTTTACAACCTCAGCACCTTCAAAACAAGCTGCCCCGTGTGAAAACAGCACCCGGCCTTTAATCTTAAGTGTGTGAAGCTTCTACTTTACCTGACGGCTTGGTGGGTGTGTGTTGGGTGGGATACTCCAGTAACACCACAGGACTAAACAAACACACTGCTGCTGCTGCTCATAAAGACGCGATGGGAGCAAAGAAAAAGAAAAAGACAAAACTCTGACTGGGATCCAAAGAGGAAGCTCCTTTCTTTGTGTCCTCTCTCTCTCACTCTCTCTTCTGTCGTCAGGGTCTCTCACTCACTGCCTCTCCTTGACACACACACATGCACGCACACACCGTCTCTCGCTGTCATAACACACACTAGGCTAAAGCCATGTGGCTGCTGACACACACTGTCTGGCTGCTGCTGGTCCCCTCCCTCTCACTCTCACATGCTCCCTTTGACTCTCTCTCTCTCTCTCTCTCTCTCTCTCTCTCCCTCTCTCTCTCTCTCTCACTCACACACACACACACGCACACACACACACACTCTCCTCAAACACATGTACCCTCTCTGTCTCTCTCCCAGCTTTCCTGTCCGCTCAGCCTCACCCCAACACGCTGACACAAGGCGGTCATTCTCTCGGATAAAGAGATGCTGTGTTGTTCGAGAAAACCTTAAACAGGACCCATAGGTAAACATGGAGGAGAAACACAGTGGAATACAGTGAAGGAGTGACTTTTCACTGGAAAGCAGCCATTTAATCTCTCACACTGAAAGCACTGTGAACTACTCTGAGCCACATTTTCCCACATATGCACCTCTGTGTGCTGAATCTATTCTAGTCTGTTTCTATTCTAATACACATGCTTCGGTTTATTGTTCTGGATCATTTAAAGGCACTAGCTTTAGTGTTTGGACTTAGTATTACACTCTACAACGTATACATAAGATAAAGACGCTTATGGGTCCAAATTGTTCCCTGACATTTTCGCTGATGTTAAGTCATCTGATATATGCAGGTATTTAGATAACAAATGAAAATGGTCTATTAAGAACAACTAAAAAGAATGAAGAGGTAAAAAAAGAAAACATGTTGAATTTTGAATTGACTGTTCTATTTACATTGTGACTTAAGCCATACTCGAGCCAGGAAGGAGATCTACAAATGTATGTCTGTAGAGTCAGGTTCTCTTTGCCCTGAGTCACAACTAGCAGGCTGACACATTTCACTTCCAACCAGATGCAGTACTTGGATGGAGTGTTAAAATCTTGCCAATTTGTCCAATATGAAAGATTTAGATCATTTTAGTTTGATTATTCTTAAACCTCTTTGAGTAAATAACCCATTTAAAACCACTGGATTAGCAGAAAAGAAATTTTTGGGAGATACAGTTTTCTCAGGACAGTGATGTGGATCTTACATAATGAAATACTACATGACATAATTATTATAAAGGGAGTGCCAACAAGAGACTGGGCACTGCAGGATGTTGAATATCCCTGTAAAGCCATGATTGCCCTGACAGAGCTCTGCTATGCAAATAGGCAGCAAGTCATTACATACTAGAATTATAGCCTTGTGGTTTTATGCCTCCATGAGCCAGTCAAGTTGTATTTTACATCATGTGTGTTCAGACTCACAGTGCATGTGTGAAGACATTTTGTAAAAATTTAATGAATGGTATTGTGTCTATTTTATAGTGAAGTTATCACTATATTGACATGTAATATTCCTTTAAAAAGAATCTTACAATCCTAAAAGGTAAATGCTTCACACATCTTTGGCCCTACAATCCAGAGGATCTAAACATCGGTTGTTTCAAGGTGGAGACACAAGATTGGTGTCACCAATTAACTGTGACCAAATGTATAGAGTGGTCACAATCTATTCCTTCGGGTGTTGAAAAATGGCCAGAAAGTGTTTGTTCTTGTTTTTGTTTTCAGAACATTATGACTTCACACTGAAACTGACCTTTGACCTTTTGGATAGAAGCATCATTACTTTATATTTTTCAGTCAGAAAATTGTGTAAATTTTTTGATGGTAAGTTTATGAATTCATGACTTGTTGCCCAACTTTTATTTTTATTAGTCAATGTTAGACCACCAAAATCTATTCAGTTCATCCTTGAGTCCAAGTGGACTTTTGAGCTAAATTAGAAGAAATTCTCTCAGTCCATTTCTAAAGTCTTGTATTCATTAAAATGAATGTACGGACAGATGGAAGGACAACATAAAAAAAACCTGACACTTTTGGCCTCAGCTCCTGTCAGTGGAGGGGCTTAAATAATCTGGTATGTGTTCCCACTTGTTGTTGCCAAGTAACATTTTCAGACTTTAGTGCACTGAGATCTGAAGAGACAGAAATATGCCTTCGCTCTTGGATGTTGTTTTAATTGTTCTAGCTGCCATGACAGTGGCCACTATATTGACTCTGTGCTAAAGAGGATCAACACAAATAGAAAACAAACATCAATAAAGAATCGCAAATTGGTTTGAGGTCACACAAATATAAACATGTACACCCACAATGCACCAGAGGATACTCTGGGGTCTAGGTGGTGTTTGTTGTAGTGAAGAGTTATGCCCTGTGTACATAAAAGTAAACATGCATTTCTGCCTTTTCTTAGTCTATGGTTTTGTGTGCAGCTGTGGGGAGCATAGCTGCTCCAGACTTGTTGTTGAATAGCTGGTGTTTCCTCTCTGACCAAACAGAATCTAACTAACCTCCACACTGATATCACTGAGACAAAATTCCAGTTGAAACTACTGCATGCATCTGTGTATGTTGTTCAGCACATGCCTACATATCATTAAGTGGAAAAGCTTCTTTTTGAATTTTATGTCAAACTGCACATACTTAACATTCCTGTTAGACTGGGAGGGAGTTATTATGATTTATATGAAGCAGTCATCTGTCAGCTGGACTGCAATGGAGAAAAATATCCCAACCAGCCTGACTAAGACAAATTAGATCTAACTTGGCTATTCAAATGAAATTTTGATGTTATGGCAGCTCGTGGGAAGTTTTCTTTTATTTGCAGACACTTAGTCAAATTTGAACTGCTGCAACAAATCAGTTCACAGTCAATTACCATTTAAACAAATTGCTTTCAAGATTTCCTCTTTGCTCATTTTCAATTTTGGAAACAAACTCTTCTTCCCACCGAGACCACCTACCCACATTCTTAACTGCTAACTCAACCTGTTAGAACAATGAATCGTCTATTCTCAAATTCAAATGTCTGTTCTTGTGCTTAACTTCGTGTAGTATCATTTTTTGAGAGAGATGAGGTGTAACAGAGGTGAAAATGAACAATTAAAAGGAACTCATTTGAACAAGAGTAGTTTTATTAAGGAGCAAGAAATTTCCATGTTGAATTTTTAAAACTACACTTACTGCAACTACTTCTCTTACTCGAGTAAACTTTGAGGCCTTATGTCTCGCCTCAAGAAAGCCTTTTGAAAGGATGTCACATTTTTATTGGCTTTTTGCTGAACTAACCAGACTTTTAGATATTTGAGTACCTCCCTTGTGTTTCTAATCTTTTCAGTGCACTTTTTTCTTATGAGCTGTATTTTTAAATGATCTATTAATGTATGTGAATGTATGTCCATAAATGTGTATAACAATGTTTTATCAGTTAATGAAAACATGATAGAGGGCAAATGCCTTATTTGGCTACATTTTCAGTGAGGCACTTTGCCTTAATTTAGCCAGAGATAATTTGTTGAATATAATTTTATGCTGGAAATGAGACTGAAAAACTACTCAGAACACAATATTGAACTGTGTAACAGTGTAAGGTGATTATTCATGTTTAAGCTCTCTACAGTTCTCCGACCTTCCAGGTGGTGCCTCAAATAAGGTACAACCATTTCAGGTGTGGTAACAGATACTTTACAGATACTCTACATAGAGTTTTGTTGTTAACACCAAACGTTGAGTTTACTTTCAGGGTTTCTTATTAAATGGTCTTGTGTGTAATGATGAGATCTCACAAACATGATTATTTTTTTCTCCTTATGATGGCAAAGACATTTTTTAATATAATTTTAACTGCGTTTACGTCTGGCTAGCAGCGTTCTTCTTCTCTGAATTTGTAGGCACAGGGCTGCACTTCTTTGTGTCTTACTGCCACCAACTGGCAAGAAGCATAATAATGTTGAAGCAACAGGAGAAATATGTGTTTTGATATGATTTACTGACTGAATTTTTGTGTGTCCATACATACACACTCACACACACACATATACACACACACACACATATATATACAGTATATGGTAAGTCTGACCAAGCTAAAGGAAAAAAAAAAAGCAGAGCTTTTGGTTCTGCAATGCTTGGTGATGTTTCTGTAGCTCTAGAGTCAGACCAACATGTTTTGTCTGACAGTAAAGCTTTTTGTTACAACAAGTTCAATGAGTTTGACTTCTCAAACTTTTTCGCTTCTCTATGGACCTTGAAAGTCAGTAAAGTTATGTCAGAAACCCCTGCTTTTCACCATTAGCAGAACCTTTTATATCACACATAGACATTTAAACTGATGGTAATGTTTGTAACTGGAGCTTTTAATCACTGCAGATTGGCATGGCTGGTGAACAGTGTAAAGGGTTTATACTTAGTTTTGTCATTAAAACTTAACACAGTTCTCTTTCTGAGCTGAATATGAGTAAGATTGCCTTGAGCAGCTTTAATATGCATGCAGTGAAAATACAAAGAGTAGCGACAAGTGCATATAAGACCTTTAATTGTCTTTTAAATTTCCTTTTGGCATCTGTCTGGATGGAACGTATTGGCATCAAGTCTCATATTCTTGTTGCTGGTGTGGTAAGAACGCACCAGACATGCAGTTTCCGTCACACTGCATGGATGAGCCTCCAGGTAACCACAAATCACTAGGGGTCAAAGCTAAAATTTCTCTTTTATGTGAATACACACACACATGCGCACCCTTACATTTGGCATAAACAGGCGTCTGAGACAGTAAAAGCTCTCCCTCCTTTCATCTTTAATGAAAAGCATATTTGGTTCTGCCCCCCCTCCCCTGCACCACACCGGCACCCACGCACCCATTCAAATCCTAACGCCTTTATAGAAACATACAGTGCAGTGCTGCAGGGCTCAGCTGAGGGAAACGCTCATTATGAACATCAAAGGACTGGATGGGCGCTGACTTGATCCTTTGAGATGATTGGAGTATCTCACTCAGTGAACAAAAAGCTTGGACGACTCTGCACAGGATGGCAATTCAATTACCAAGCGGTTCAGGGCCAGCAGAGGGGTAGGAATGTAAAGATTTGAAGGAAATGGGTCATCAGTTTTTGCCAGGATGTGTTTGCGGCTGATGGGTGGTGGATCAGACTCCCACATGTTGCCCCTGAAGCCCGGGGCCATACTGTAGGAAGCAGCAGCTCTGTTGTGGGCCTACAATGTGCCACCAGAGAAATGTTTTATTGAACAACACTGTCGCCTGAGAGTATTCCCACAATAACTCCCATGTCAATCTTCATGTCATGCTGTGTCTTTCAACGCTGAAATCTTGTCCCCATTTTCCACAATGGCCAGCAATAGTTCAGTGTCTGGGATTACTGAGAGTTTAGCTTCAGGCATCATTTCTTCATGATGATGTCTGAGACACAAAGCAGGGAAGCAGCAGAACACTAGTGCCATCTAGTGCTGCTGATGTCAAATGCTTTGAATTTAACAAGACGAATGAGGGACAGCAGCTGTGCAGATATTAATTATGAGAGATAACTGGGAAGAGTGTTTATGGTGATAAATATAAATTTTCCCAGATTGCACTGGTCCTTATATTGTCCTCTTGAAACCAAACTGTATTCTAATGTCAACACTTAACTGTAAAAAAGGTTAATTTGCCAAACCCTAACCCTGTCAGCTATAGAATATGGAAAGCCAGATGCATTATGATCAGTCAAAATGTAAAGAAGACTGAAATAAATCTGCAAAGCTGATAAATCCATTGATACAAGCTTTCCAAAGACATATCGGTATAAGCATGTGTACTGGCTGATAAGAATAAGTAACAAATTTGCAGTACAAAAATGCTTTGTTAGTTCTTGAACCGCCCATTCAGTTGCCTGACTTAATCAGAGGTTAGGGTTGGCTGTCAATCAGGATGTTACACTCCCATTTAAGCATCAAATACTAATATAAACCAAACTTATCAGAAAAAAACACATGCTTAAACATAAAAGAGTTCTATGACTGACAGAAACTATCTTGAGGAAAACTTAATTTGACGGGTCCTCCGATTTTTGTTTGACCCATGTCCAATCTCCCAACATTTAGCGACAGGATTCACCCAAACTGCAGCCAAGCCAGATACCAGGGTTCAGTTCGGATGCTTTTGCTTCACTTTTGAGTAGCTGTCATGTCCTCCATCTTTTAACTGTCCATGACTGAGCTATATTCAAAATCACCATATAAAGGAGTGGTCTGAATTTTACCTGTGACACACAGGCTTTAGTAGCCTGTACTCAAAAAATAATACATAATGCCCTATGTGTTTTACATTGATAAGGTTCTAAATACACAAAGTTTCTCATTTAAATATAGCTTAGAAATTAGAGGTCTTGAAAATGCTATGAATGTAATGTTTATTAATGTACCTATTTAGGAATGACACGAATGTGGAACTTTTAATGCTAGCTGTAAGGTGAATTTCCCCTAAAAGGACACTGAAGTAAAGGAAAGGTAAGGTAATTTTTTTATCTATGCAGAGTTTACAGGTCAACTGTGAAACCCTTTGTCTGACTTTGAGAGCTCATACACAGCAAGGTGCAGTGAGCTTCAAAGGCAAGGTCATCAAATTTAAAATGGTTTGCGCAACTTTTCTCCAGTACACCACTCCATCAGGTTGCACTCTAGACTCTGGACTAAGATTACTGCAAAGAAGTATGTCTTTATAATTCATAACACAACTCAGTGATCCAAAAATGAAGTCAATGGCATAGAGCTTCACAAACAGCGTCATTCAGACACTGTCAGACAGACAACAAGCAACTATGCTTCAGCTGTGGTGTTAAAGGTGCACTGACTTATCACTCTATATCCCTCTGTTTGCTTTTACAACATCTTTAAGACTTCATAAAACATGGATCCATTAGTTTGGCAACAAGCAAAAAAATATAAAGCATTTCATTTGACATTTGACACCTCGTAGGCTGAAGCTGAGGCCGGATGTCAAAGAGGTGCTGTTGCTGAGAATAAAGTGGCAGATAGAATGTAGCAGGGCAGTGTGAGGAAGGACTCAAACAAAAAGCTGCTGAGCACAGCTCCATGGTCGGCCCTCCTGCTGCTGTTTGAACGGTCACAGGGAGGAAATTCCACACACGGACACAGAATTCATCCAATATCCTCCCAGACTTTCTGTTTTGCTCCACATAGTTCAGAAAGTAGTAGCATGAACTTTTTTTTAACAACTTCTGGTATTATATAAAGTCTAAACCATGCCTCCATGGTCCCACAAAGGCCTTCATGGTGCTTCAAAGAACCATTTTCCAATATTTTTGTGCTTCTAAAAATAGGTGTATTATAACTCTGATAGGATACTTTTGTACAATCTATGCAATCCTGTGAGATCATGAAAGTAAAGAACAGTGATTGTTGGAGCTCTCTGAAGAATTTGAACAGAATATTTGTCACTTCCTCTGAGTAAAGAAATTTGTGAAGGATTGGTGATCTACACCATCTCACTATGTAGCCGTATATTCATTTATTGTTGTATTTGATTTATGAATGTCGTTATCACCAACTTAACTGCTGACAAAGCCTCGACTGCCTTGGTTTCTTTCACTCTAGCTTTCAGGATACCTGCCATTCTTTCTCACACTCTCTTTGTCACAATGCTTGGGAAAAGTGTCACCTCTCAGTGGATGGTCAGAACAACTGGCACTAACAGGTGAGAGTGTAAATGACATGAAACAACACACTGTGTGGGTCACTGGGGATGACCCTTCATTCACTCTCTTCACTGTCTTTTGAATTTGCTGTGGACAATACTTATTTGTTATCTGCTGATTGAGGCTGTTACGTTAGTGAAAAATTGATCCGTATTGTCAAATGACCAAGAGTCACCCTCACACCTCCCTGCTGTGACCCACTGACATGTCACATCCCAAGTGAGGGATGGTCTCAAGCATCGAATCTGCTTTGTTACTTCTCTGAACTAAATGCATTCGCTAAACAGAATAAGATGGAGAGAAACAACACTTTTGTAGCACATAACAGAAGTACAGCTAATGAGGACTATTTAACATAGGCAAAGCAACTGACAACTAATTGTGTTCCTTTGATGTTTCCAGATTTTTATGAGTAAATGGGAGGGTTACCAAAGCATATCCTTGGTTGCTTTCAATGCCTGTAAAGCACTTTGTAACTTTTATTCTATTACTTTTTAATTTTATTCCGCATTGGTGAATTACTGGGACAGCTGCAAAACTTAGAAAGGTAAATGTTGGAAAGTGTGCAAATTAACAAAAGACAAAGAGATTTGAATATGGGAATGGAATAAAAACAGACGCTTTAACAAGTTAAATATGTACATGATGTGTAAACATTAGAAAACAGTAAGTCTTAAGTATTAACAGTTAATGCTAAAGTTACAGCTACTTCTGTTCCGGTCCCTGTGCTGTAATTATCACCTCAGTGTGAGCACAGACTTACAGGAAGGCTCCTAATGAAGAGCCAGCAGACTCAGCACAGCTCTGTACAGTCATATACAGGAACTGGTATTCCTTAAAACATGTGGATTGCAGGCAGGAACTGAGTTATTTAACATGGTTAAATAGCAAGATGGTTGGATTGTTTATCTGTCAGTCTAATGCATTTCTTTATTGCTTTTTCATCTTTCATGTCAGGCTGTGAGGTTTGTCCTCTGTACCTCTATGAGATATTAATCAGAGACTGTGATGATGTTCTGTGATGAAAATGTCTGTAGATGGTGCTCTCTTTTTTCTCAGTTTAGCTTTAGTGGTTATATCTTCCCAAGAATTTATTTTAACAAATCTAAAAAAACAACCACATCCCTTCCTGTGAGTCAGAAGATTTTACCTGAGAAGAGCGACCAGCCACAGAGTGTTTGAAAGAACAGCAACACATCAGAAAACACATCTTAGAACATTTTCCTACCTTGAAACGCACTTTCTTGAGCATCATCCTTGAATCCGGGACAGCAATAAAAACGAAGGGTTACCAAACTTTTCTAACTCTACTCTCCATTCAGAAAAACAGCTTTCAACAAAATCCCCATTGGTTAATCCTGTGACTCCAAAATTCAGTCAAAACATCCAAACTGAATGTGCTCTCCAGTGAAGTGTCTGTCTGCCGGCTGTGTGTTTAACTTGCCAAAGACAACAGTGTCTGCTCCAGTGTCGCCCTGCTCACCCCTCTCCCTCTCCCTCCTCTGAGACCCTTCACAAAGCTTATCAGTCTGCTCATTCATTCGAAAAGAGGACACACCCTCTTTTTATGACTGGAGGGCTGTTATTAACCCCCCTCCTCCAACTTCACCCTGCAGTCCAAATATGGGTGTTGGTAAGCTCTCTTGAACTCATCCCCTGTGACCCTTTAAAGCCCTACACCCCCCCAACGCCATTACTCTTTATCTCCTAGCATTTACCCATCTGTTGGGCTGCAGCGTCTCAACTTAACATCTGACAAGCCTCATCTTCATTGATGTTCAGCTTCTCCCACTAAGTCCATCAAAAATGACAAGAACATGCTACTAATTAAAGAGACTTTTCATATGTTAACTCAAAATAATGTATGTATATATGAGTATGTATGAGGATGATTGAAGCAGATTTAAGTTATAATAAAACATTTTTTTAAATTGGAAACTTTGAGCTTTGAGCTCAAACACATAAAAAGGTTCCTATATCTTATTAAACCACCTTCAAACCAGCCTACAGTCACCAGGTCCCTACTAGTGAAGCAGCTCCAGCACTGAAGCATATCTCAGATCAGCTAACATGACCTAAAAAACATGATTTCTGTTGAAGTGTAGTTAAATTGCCAAACAAAAGCACAGAAATATTTTCGTCAAGTCAAAAAGTTACAATCAATCTAAGAATATTTAAATATTTTTGTGCATGACAGGTTGAAACTCTTCGCCACTTTGCACTGAGACTGATTCCTCACCACAGCTTGGGGCTACTGAAATAGAGAAAGTTGCTGGGTGTACCTTAAATTTAATTTTGTTGTAGCATTTTATCTTTTCAGCCTACTGAAATTTTCTTGTTTGCATGATTCATACATACACAGTCTATGCATCTAATCCATGAAACTGCCATACTCTCATTGATCGTTTGAAGCAGAGGTGGAGACATTCCTGTTTTTTAAATTTCTTTTCCATCTCTGCTTTTAAGCCACATTAGCAGGACTACCATTTGTAGGATGGTCACAGTTTGTCATTGAATGAATTGTTGTAGGATGGATTATATTTCATACAATATTTATGGTCTTCAGAGGAGGAGTCCTGCTAATTCCTCTTATTTTTCACTCAGCACAATGATGAGGTCATTTTCACCAGTCACCAGTTATAATAAACAAGTATTAGTGCGCAAACATGTCAAGTGAAATATCAGTATGTTAGCATACATATTAGCATGTGTATGCAACTACATCTTCCTCTGCATGGCTGTATACTCTACTTCTCTTTTCTTGTGAATTACTGGACCTATAAAACACAACCTGTTTTTATAGGTGAAAATTTTGAAAATCCTGAGTATTTAACACTGTACAAGGAAAGATTTTAAAGTGGTCATCACCTTAAGTAACTGTATGAGCAAGTACTTCTGCAATGAGCCACAGCGAAGTTCAGCCATGAGTCATCCATGTGAAAGTAAAAACTTATCCATCTTTAGTCTGCCCTCACATGTAATGCTAATGAATGATGTCTCTCGCGACCAGACAGGATGAGTCATGAGTCTTGAAGGTGTGGTTGGTCATTGTAAGACAAAAAAGCAAAATATCACAAACTTCAGCAAGGGTTAATTCAGGATATATACTATATATAATATTTTTAAAGGTGTTACATTTAGCCATACATTGTAACCGTAACTGTGGTGGAAAATCTCTGACAGCCTCTTCCCTTGTAATCCATCTAATTCCTGATGCCATTAAAATATTCACTAATTCTGTCATACAGTACCAGAACGTCAATTTATTTTTAAATTTCACTAGGCAGTAGATAGACTAAATAACTTAACACCAAGTTTCAACCAAATACATAAAATGCCTAGAGCCAAGAAAAAAATAGCACTGCTACGCTGTGATACATTCTTGAATTATTGATGATTCCCAACTGAGCAAATTCCTGGTGCTAATTAAGTCAAGCTAAATAAGTGCATTACCAACACAAAAACCCAAGTCAGACTTACATTTTCAATAATACATTTTATTCCTTTAAAGATTCTTTTTTCTAATTGTACACTGGAATGTTAAGATTCCCCTTCAGTAATTTAGTTAAAAATGCTCAATCTAGTCATTTTCAACCCCACTTCCACACAACCATCGCTAAATTGAAATTTGGGGAGTATAAATGAAAAAAAAAACAAGAACATGAAAGACAAATGTTATATTTTGAATAATGTCGATGTAATATGAGAATGTAAGTAAAGGATGACTAATGGATGACCAGGGGTGTCTGCAGCAGAGTCTCTCTGCTTACCTTGAGTGTGTGTGTACTACCATCATCGTGCAAACACACATCTGCCCCCATCTCAGATCTGAAAGGCCTTGTGGGAGGTTAGATTAGGGGGCTTGGATGTTTTTTCTGGGCTGTGTTCAAAGTCATTTTTACTCTGTGATATCTAAAGGCTGATCACTGGACTTAAATGGACCAGAATAAAACATAGGGTCTCTTTTTGACAAAGTGAGGAGTGGTTGCAATGGTGTTACAAAAAACCATGAGAAATTCAACAGAAGCAATAGTCAAATGTATTTACTAGTAGGTGACTTTGCCCTGCAGCTGAGAATTCCTTACAAAGTTCTGCTCTTCACTGTCAAATTTAATATCCAGATTAGTGGTAAACAATGACAAAGTATACAGCAAACAGTAAAAAATATTAAAGTTATAAAATAAAAGGAGACCTTGCAACAGCTTTGCTGATGATATCCGCAGACAGGACAGACAATATACTGAGCACAGAGTCAATTTTTTCTTTTCAGTGAAGAACAGATGTGTTACCTCTGTACAAAGACTGAAAACTGTCCACACAGGAAAGAAAACAAACAATCATCTGAAGTGAGATATCAATAGAGCAAATCACAATAGTGTAACGATTAAAAAGTGACAGGCTTATAATGATTGAGACAGCTACAAGTCTGCAGTTATTATGAAGCAGAAAATCTGAAAAAGCAAGAACAAAAGCAAGAACCCCATTTCAGAACGGCTTTATCGATGAACCATTGCAGTGTGAGCGTGAAGAAGAAAAGGCTGTGGAGGATGTATAATTCTTGGGGGATGCTATACAACCAGCGCTCATTCTAGTAGAGACTAAAACAGAGGCCTCAGGTTCCCGTTCTCCCTCTCTACCTTCTGGCAGGGTTTACTGATAGATAGACAAGAAGGTGACCACTGGCCTCTCCTGCATCCCTGTAGTCATCCTCTACTTAGTCTGAAGTCCTCTTTACAGTTCTGCTTGGCGAACATGACAGCATCAGTGTAGTTTTCTTTTTTGTTTGTTGGTTTTTCCTGTTCAATTAACTCTATATATAGACGATCCTCTCTCATACAAACATATAAATACACCACCGCTGCTCTGCTCCATCACAGGAAGAGGCTTTGCCGTAGGGCTGACGTAGTCCTGTCGATGTACACAGTCTCTGAAATAGTATACAGGGTGGGCAGGCAAGAAAATCTTCAATCTTTCTCTGTAGCATAGATTTGGACATTTTTTGTAGGTGATTTTTTTGTTTTTGATGTTTTCTTCGAATATTTTTACAGGATTTCATATTTGTCAACAACAAAGGAGGTTTCTGAAGAGAATCTAATGGAGCTGTCGCCATCTACGTGAGTCACTTTGGTGACCTGGGAAAAAAAGAATACAAGAAAGAGCAAGAAATGTAAATACTTTATCATAAGGAAAATTACCAGCACAATCAAGAGTGAATTTGTGTTTTATCTGCACTACATGCAGTAATCTATCCATTTAATTTCTATAGCTTAACCTATACTAAATTCCAATTTTGATGTATGGGAGTTTCAGAAATTCAACAACAATATATAGGTCAAAAATACTGTTTCAAAACATCAACAGCAATAATTACTAAGATCGCAGTTAAAAAGCGGTATTGTACTTGCCTATATATTATTTCATTCTAATTTTTTATCCTCTTTACGAACATACACAAGAGTGGCAGAAAAAAAGAAATAATAAATATAAGTCCAGTACCACACCACGACCATTATGACTTAAACTACATAAACCTCTATGACAAGAGTGAAAAAAAAAACAAAAAACTACAAAACAATAAATACTAGTTTTTATGGCAGAGCAGATGTATTGGGTTGCTTCAGACTGCATTGGTGCACCTGATGAAAAAAAAATTTGACTCACCTGGATGTCGCAGTAGTTGCGCTTGGACACAAAGGACACACTGACAGGGAAGAAGTCATTGGGCTGTCCAGCAATGCTGAACTCCAGGCTGCCCGTCTTGTTGTTGGCATCGATGACTGGTAGGCACCACTCCAGAACATTTCGCCTGCTGTCGTGTTTATACTCTCCATCCAGATCTCCAATCACAGGAGCTCCCACACCAGACCTGCAGAGGAACAGGAAAACACAAACATGTCAACACATACAACATAAAGGGGTTTTATATTGACATGCATGTTAAAAAATGAGACATGTAGTGCCTGAGACACCTCTTAGCTGATGCAAGTTTTTAATGAAAGAGAAAGATTTTCAAAAAATGCATAGTACAAGTTTTAATGTTTTTAAATTCATTTATCAAGGCAAGTAAGTTTTGAGATAATATTTACCTCATTTCAGAATCTATTAATCTGATGAAGCTACACACCCTCACAGATTCCCATTTAAGGAACATGAGGTTTTGGTAACAGTGCAGACAAATGTTAAATCAGTGTTTCAAGTCTTGTGTGCTAAACGCTGTTTCAGACACTTATTAAGAATACAGCTGGTAGAAAAAATGTTTTATTTATATTTTATATCGATCTTAGGTCTGACGACAGTATGTATCAGCTACAATCTCAAACTGTCTCTTACAGTATTAATGCCCCACTACACGGACTTCTTCAGAGCTCACATTTGTTTGATACTCACGGTACAGGGATACTGATGACCACGTCATTGAGCTCCAGGCTCTCCTCCTGCAGTTCATATTCAATGTTGACATCACAGCCAGTACCACTCTCTGAAGGCCAACAGTTTACTGTGACAGGAACAACACAGTCGTGTTATCAGTGCAGTCTTTAATCAAACTGGCCTGGATAAAGCATGTGTGGGCACTTACTGGTTAGAGGTATGAGGGACTCATCTGTGGTCTGTAGTCTCCACTTCAGCACACCAACATCATTGTTGAGAGGAAAGGACTTCTCTGGGTTCTTCAAGCCAACCACTGATTCAGCTGTGAACAACTTCTTGTCCACATTGGGATGTGTCTGAGAAGACAGACAAGACAATTATTAGTGGAACTGTAATTATTCACCTGTTAAACCCTGTGAAGTTTGTATTGATGTTTCTACACATGACAGTTTGGGTCATTTAAAATACTGAAAATTGAATGGCAACAGAATAGTTTTAGTGATTAGAATACTCCTCACTGTTGTCATATATTTGAGAAATGCCACTATAGCAATCTGCAGAAAACTTCCATCATGCATTTGTTGTTTACAGGGTAGGATACATAAAATTCAACTAAATTTTAAAATATTTTAAGAATTCATAATGATAATAAATTTGAAAAACCATGTTTCATGCTTAGTTAAATTTATTTTGGTGTTTAACCAAAATCAAAAATGTTCAAAATAGTGGTGATATCCCATCATTTAGCATCCTCATCCTCTGATCGAAAACACGATTCACATATTACAACAAAAAGCTATTCTGGTGTATGGTATACTGTATGGTAACAAAGTATCCTTCATATGTTTAGAATATTACATTGATCTACCTGCAGCTGCAATCCTTTGTTGTCATTGTTGTTAATAATGAGGCGGATGCGGCCATTCTTCTCATCTGTAACTCGGAGTGTAACCATACCCAGCACCTCCATGTTCTGCAGGCCGCCGTCACGACCACAGGTCAGCGAGATCTTCTCCTCCACACGAAGATGTACACTGCACAGGAAACACATCTTAATTTAAAGTTTGAACTCCTTAAGTTCAACACTGGATGCAGTCAAACCAGGTTAAACTAAGTGTGCAGTTGAGATGTCTGATAAAGATTTGTACTGGAGACCCTGTAAATCTCATTTGGCCACTTCTATATGAATTCATCAATGTGGAACAGCCTCAAAAAAATTATATTAAATTAAAAATGAAGTCAGTGCTCAAATTAACAAAAAATTTTCATCTACTGAAGTGAGCTGTGGTTTAATGCAAGAGGTGTCACTTATTGATTTTGCAAATAAATCTGCAAAATACTGTCGATGAATGACACTAAAAGTAATACAAGAAAAATATATTTAATTACAAATAAATTTTTTATATCAATGGTTATGATTTTTGTAAAAAGATGACTGAAATCCAATCAAGTTTCCAATTAAAAGGAAACTGTAGAATATCCTGTGAAGTAAGAATATTACAAAAACTAAAAGATATGTCTGCTGAAGTGATTCAAGTGTACTTTTGCTTTGTTTAATTTGAGCTTAACTGAGTTACTGTCAAATATTTGCTCATCAGATCAGGTTACACTTACTTCATTTCTTAATTATTATTATTATGGCTCTGTTAGAACTACAACTTTACTCAGGCTTATTCCTTTTGCAAACACTCAACAATTTTATGTTTTTTTTTTTTTAACAACCCACCTCACCTCCATTACAAGAAGTATATTATTCATTCCTTGCATAGTTAGAGGACAGTCCTGTGAACCTGCAGAGCAGTTGTGCCACTCTGAGCTCTGATAACAGCTACATAATAAGTCTCACATTCTACCTGTAAGACGCATATTTTAATGCCTTTGCTTATAACTTTTCCAAAAAGTCAAAAAGTTTTTTTTTTTTTTTGGTGTCTCTATCTTCATATGATGCTGTTAGCTCTTGTGTCAATAAGAATCAGAATCAACATCAGGTTACGTAGCTTTGCATCACACTACTCTTTAAATAAGATTCCTCATGGAGGCTCCTCAACTAATGATTCAAACATTTAGGGATCAGTCCTAGTCTTCAGATTTGACTCATGTAAAGTCAACCTTCAATAAAATTTTTATCAAACTAATCAGAGTTTTTCTTTTTTCATTTGTTATCCTCACTCTCATCACATTATTAAAACTTCAAGCCAACCACTGATATATGAACATCAGCACTCATTTAATCAAAACGAGGGCCCTTCTACAGTGGCAGAAAAACGATTCAAGTATATTATTTGATCTTCACAAAACTGGATTTACACTCCCATTAGGCCAACTGTGGCAACTGGAAACAAGTTCTGAGACTTTTGAAAAAACATTTAAAAATAGAGGCAATTGCAGAGGGATAAACAAAATTTAATCACAAAGACCATGATATGTCCGTACCTCTCCACGTTGACTGGTGGTGGTAGAGCTTTGGATACATCTGAACCCCTCTTTCCTGTTGTGGGCATGATGGTTTCACCCTCAGACTTGAGTTTATCCACAAAGTTGTCCACCTCTTTCCCTTTAGCACCCAGTTTCAGAGCCTTACTGGGCCCACTTGGTCTAGAAAGAAAAAAGACAGCATCATGGGACACTGGCCTCCAACCATCGACAAAAACATTAAATTCCAAGCATTCCCAATCGAAACTATGATGACTGCTTGTAAAAATCTTTGTGCACCTTATTGCAATCAAATACACTGACAAAAAGAATTGAATTGAACTGAAACATGTATCCCTTGGAGTCAGACCTGACTGGAGCTGGTGTGATCTTGGGCTTCTCAGGCTCAACTATGGTGTCTGTGATGATGGACCCTGAGGAGACACTGGACAGGGCAGCACTTCCAAAGCCACCGAAAGCCGGCACCTTCTTTCCAGAGCGTTCTGCATCCCTCCTAGCCTGCTGCAGCTCTTTGGCCTTCCTCCTCATCTCTGCCTTGGCCTCTCTTTCCTGGGTCTGTGGATTTACAAAACAACACTGAAAGTTGTTCTGCAGTATGTGATGGTGGCACACTAAGAGAAATACATCTGTTTAAACAGCGTTTTATTGGCTACCAAGTAGTCTGTACAACAAATAATACAATAAAATGCTCTAATGAACTAATTTAACCTTAAGAAACAATAATCAGTATCCAATAAACCAGAGTAACACAGCGGGGTGTGATCTTACCTCTCTGACAGCACGGAAAACCTTCTCCTCATGGGAGTCCATCTCTGTGAAGGTGCGGATCTGAGCCAAGTTGACGTTCTCTCTGTAGCCTAGTGCCACAATCTCATCAAAGGCAAAGATCAGGTCAAAACAGTGCTCTGATATTTCGCTCTCCTCAAGCACCCGGCAGTATTCTGGGATCTGCATCACAACAGTTGAAACAAAGAAAACATTTGGCGTACCCTTCAGTATGTGATGTTACTTAACCAACAGCGACAAAAAGATCCTTCCTACATGAAAGTCTAGGATAAAAACTAGACTGCTGACATAACCGTGTTTCTATGTCTGAATAAAAACATTACCCAACACTGTGAAATTTAAGCATTAGTTCATTTTGTTGGAATTTTTCTAATCATATTTTTACAACAAAAACACTATTTATTTCTGACAAGCTGTTTGGATTGCATTTGGACAATAACTTCAACTTATTGTACTGCAATTAATTATTGTTATTAAAAAGAAATAACATTCACCTTGAAAAAAAGAAACAGCAAAGCAAGGAAGCATGGTTTTCTCTTAAATAAATAAAATAAATTCACTTTGCAAACATATCAAATTAATTCTCATTTAATTATTAAGGGAGATATATACTAATCACTTTCTAGATACTGCAGTGTCAAAATTAACTTTTTATGCCCCACTGGCCACCAGAGTTTTATTTCTTCCGAAATAATAATCTAGATAACGTTTCAATCAATATGGATAGACAAGAACAAGAAAAAAAAATATCATACACCACATAGATTGGTTTATGCATTGCTAATGCCACACCATATGGTTGTTATGCCTTCAGTCTACTTCCAAAGGGCGTCCCAACATCTGATATTTACTAACAGGTGATGGCTTTTTGAATAGCTACAATAAGATTAAGCACAAAATGATTAAGCTTGTAAAAACCATAATGAGTAGGCTTGCTTGATTTGGCTGCCTTGAATTTAAATTGCCTAGCTTGGCAGAGTTTAGTGTCATCTATTTTGTCCTTATGTTGCTCATCCAGTGCAATGCAGACACCATATGAAACTCACTTGGGCCACCTTACTACAACACTTCCAGCAACCTGCACAAACAACAGCAAGCACATAACTTAAAACAAATATTCTTTTAACTGACTTAGCTAAAAGCACTGAATCTGTTGATGTCATTCACTTGTGAACCTACTTGTAATTTAGTATCAGGTTTCGACAGGTTTCATCAATTGCATGACATGGTCATGAGAAAAGGGTATACATGCATAACATGATAATTTACAGTAATTTTAATAAGTAACTGTCATGAACCAACAGCTACAGACAAGGAAACCATTAAAGCATTAGCCAATTATTCACAATGTCATGTGACAATGTTAACACTAATGACAAGAGCTGCAGAGGCTTGATAAAAGTTAAAAGGAATCTGTGCTTTGGGAATTTTGCACAATTTCGATGAAGAAATTCTAACTTTTCATGGTAAACTTACTTTTGCCAAAACCACACAAAAAAATTACCAAAACCAGGTAATGTGCAGCACAAACTAGAGGTCAACTGATATAGTTTTTCCTTTTTCTTTTGCAAATAGTTAATAAATTAGCTACTAGCAAAACATGCCTTCAAATTAAAATTGATTATATTACTCGTGTAAGAAGATATTTTATACTTTTTTAGCTATTTTTGTTAATTAGCAGATAGTAGCCCAAAGAAAAGGACACAGTTTGTAATGTCTTGACATCATATATATGTTTTTGCTAGCTACCTGTTACCAAGGATTGCAGCATAATGTGCTAAATAACTCATTTGATTATAGTTTAATTCAACTGAATTGTTAATGTTGTATTTCAATGAAGACAATTTTCATTCAAGCTTTTTTTCAATATAGCAAAAGGTTGTTTTCTATTTGTATATCACATGATAAATACATCTTGGGCGAATAATCCCTAGAGTTCATTTATTTATCACTGTGTCTCCACTGTTGACAGATACAATTTAAATGTAGGTATTTATTGGAAGAAAAGGAAGCTCAGCCTTTACCACACGAGAGAAGAGTCTGAGTGTCTCTAGGTCCTCGAGGATGTTGCTGTTCTTGGTGGTGATAAGGACCATGTAGAGTTTCTCCAGGGGCTGGTACACATAGCGGACGCTGTCTGTTTCCACAAAAGTGTGCTGCTTGCCTGTGTTCATCAGTTTGGGAAATGCAGCCAGGAGACCCTCGATTCGTGTCCTGGTCATTTCCACAAACTGCCGCGATACAATGGCCTTGCCGGCCTTGGTGCACACCGCCGCTGCCAACAGCACCTATAGGTGAAAAGAAAACCTAACTGTTACAAATCCTACAGATTTTCTGTGTTAATGCATATCAGCTGTTTATTAATTTATACATTCAGAATATGTTGGAGCATGCAAATGCTCAAGCTTTGCTACTCCATGGAAGATGAAAAATAAAACATAATCAAATTTAATATCTTCTTAGGACAAAAATGTGTGGTAGATCTGGCACACATAAGCCACTTGGCTAGCAGTTCAACTTATATTATTGGTTAACATTGCTCAAGGCTACCTTCTATGTTGAATCTTGGTGGAAGAAAACTGTGGGAGTTGCTGGCAACTAGTTATCAAACCCAACATTAAAAAAAGTGCTGCTGAAGAGATATGTGTACTGTATGCAGAATTGGACAACGATGAGAAGTGATTGAAAAGATGTTAATTTGTGTTTATGATTGGCCTGTCTACTAAGAAGCCCAACCAAGTTTAATTTAGGGTTGTTCTGATATTTGTCTCCAATACTAGCTAGAACGCTGGATTGGACATCAGTGAGTATGCGACTCTATGCCCAACCGAATACTAGATAAGTAATTTGTTAGAAACAGGACATTGCTGCTTTCCAGCAGCATCCTGTACATCTATATGCAACCTAACAGATTTTGTACTGCATAAGTGGCCAGTATCCATGAAAATAAAGGGACTTAAAGCATACATATAGAACTAGGAGAATACAGCTTTGTTTTAACACTGGTATCTGATCTAACATGGTATCTGCCAATACACAACAATGAGTGATTGGAATTGATATCAAGAGAGAAAAAATATGTCATGGAAACATCTCTGCTTTAATTTACCTAAATTTTGAGAGAAGCCTCATAAGACATTTTTTTTTACACTTTGAGATAACGATAACTGTCTTGAACAAGTACGTATTGTATATTTCAATGAAAAAACACCGACTTAAAGACATTTACAGTTTGTCTTACAATAAGGAAGCTTAACTAAAATAAATATAGTCTATAGACCAGTTAGATGAATCAAACAAGGAACTGCAGTCATTCCACGTTGACAATAGCTGAAGAATTGTAAGATGCCGTAAACGATGATTCTGAACTGGATATGGACAAGCAACATTTGTGATTAACACTGACAATTCACATAATATGTTGCAGCATCTGGCAAATAATAACAGTAACACTCTTACAAATGTAAGTTAAGTTTAATAAGAACGGTATCCAGTGTTGCCTGGCTGAGGACAATATGACAGCAGGTAACGTTAGCTCGGATCCGGCTAATGACAGGAGCTAACCCTGGCGCTAGCGTCAGCAATGTCTGCACACTCAGTGCCGTCTGCTAACCTAAAATTAAACTCAGAATTATAGAACGACGACTACTTTACAATTTTCTTGCGAGTGAACACGAGGTTAGCGCTGTCAGCAAAGTAAAAAGTAATGTTTAATCTGCCTTATATTTTGCTCATACAGAATCTAGCTAACTGATAACTAGCTTAGCTAGTTCACAGGTTAGCCAATGTTATGTTAATTTCTAGGCCCGATAAAAGCCAAGAAAATATCTTGGTTTTCAACTGTCACTCACCATTTTGGTCTCTCTTTGTGGTACGACAATCTTCTGTCTCTCGCGGTTCTTGCTCTAGTGATTTCTAGTCACTCGGAAAAAGCAAGGTGCGAATATACAGCCGACTTCAACTTGTGTGATTGTTAGCTAGCTAGCGTCAATATGGCAGCAGTACAGAGCCACGTCTCCACCGGAAGAGCAGCGATAGATCAGCCCACTGTGGAAACCAATGACGTGGGCTCCAAAATGTTGGCCTTATTGCATAAACGAGATACTCCAAGTACTTCCACAGGCGTTCTTCCTCTTATTCAGATGTCTCGGGAAGTGCAAACAACCAACAACTCAATTTGTCTTCCTTCCAACAGTAACTATTATGTGTGTGTTGAATAAAACTGTTAAAAAAAACTGTTGTTATCAGTGGCAGTGAATAAACCTTTATCTTCATAAAACGGATTAATCAACACTTGGTAACATAATAGAAACTTTTTAAATTGTTTAAGGTCTCTTTAACTGATTGGATTCCCACTATCAAGTGACCATTATCAAAATAAATCATTTAACTCTTAATTTTTTTCTTTTACTAAAATACCATGCTATTTAGTGTTGAAAACAATCACAATTTGGCTTCACTTTTCTCAATTTCTATGTTGTTCTAAGCTTTTATTGATTGTCTTACCGTGTTGTATTCGGTCTACCTGGCCCTAATATTAGTTTATATTGCATTAACAATACTATGTGTTGCAATTCAAAAATGCACCAACATGACATTGTAGCTGGAATTTGATTCTTACAACTTTGGACAAACGTGTCTGGTATATAAATTAATGTAGGCTTAACACCTAGAGAAGGCCTAGAGTTATTCGCTTACTATATGAATACATTTTGATGTCTATTGTTGGCTGTAGTGCTATTTATAACAAAGCGCATAAAAAACATTAAAACTCTGAAATTTAATTTTCTAAAATACTTATGAGATCGTTGGCAAGTCAATATAGGCCTTCTGTTCAATGTGATCGCACAACGCAAACAGTCCCTTCAAAAGTAAGATTATTTTGATAAAATCATGCTTAGTTTAATCTTGACTAAACTTAATTTGTCCTTGGATATAAATAATGCAAATAATACGAGGAATTTATATTGTACTAACTATATTCGGACACCAGATGTCAGTGTTTAAACAGGCTATAACCTTGGCTAGGCAGTGAGGAAGTACTTTGTCAGCTCTGTTAGTTCAGTTTGAATAGGAGGTTGTCACAGTTTATTTACCTGGGTTATGTATGGGCTATGTATCCTGAATAATACAATGTATGAGTAGCAGCTATATTCAGTTATACTTCCTTCATACCCCCTCTCAAAGGTTGTCTGAAACTTTCCCGCAATTCATTCTTTATGGAAGTAGGGGATAACAGTGTCCCTCATATTATCATAGGATCCTAAAACGGCATACTGGTGTTGTATACAACACCGGCAGTGTTTATTAAGCCACGTCAACAGGTGACATCTGATAAAAGAGACTTGATTTTGAGGAATAACTGAAATTGTCCAAGCAGTTTTGGTCGTTTTTCAGTAGGTGCAGCTTTTCTTTATAAAGAATAAATATTTTGGGACTTTATAACAGCTGTCACAAAAAATAGCAAACCTGCAGGCACTCTAGATACGACAAATCCGTTTTCTTTAAGTTGACATGAGGCTCATTGCCATGGATGTATTATAAGCATGCTCATTGCAAACATTCCGAAGAGGAAACTGATAGACGGAACACGGAAATGACCTCTACCCAATTCAATGACATCACCGGTTCCGCGTTCATTCATAGAGGAGCTGTACGAGAGGGGACACGCTGACTGTTTCAATTATATTATCTTATTTAATGGTCTCAGTATCAAGCAGAAATCTTCATTGAATCGTGTAGTGTTGGCAGAGTGAACCGGATCATCGACATGACGGAGGAAGCAAGTTCTCCGGTAGGTTTGATCCAAAGTGGTCAAGCAGCATGTAAGCGCCTTCAGTGCTCGTGGATAGCGAGCGGCATGTCCGTATCGAGCCGTCATTTGGAGTGCTGTGATTGGTTGGTCGTTCTGTCTGTTTTGATTCTCTTGTTTTCCATTGGACGGTTGAAAAGATACGAACGGTCTGTCAAAGGTTGATAGAAGTTACAAAAGCATGAGCATGATTTAGTTTTAGATTAGAAAGCCTTTTTGGATACTGTTCTGACCACGTCATAGACATGGTAGGTTAAGACACTACGATGCGTTTGATTCTTTTGTCAACATCGTGAAAGCAGTAGACCCAAAGCGTTTATGTTACCCCGAGATTTAGTCAAAACTCCATGACCCTGTTAATGTGCTTAATTTAACAAGACCAAATTATCAAGTGACATCTTGAAATATACCAGGACCCCCGATGCTTAATGAGATGAAGTAATATTTGAAATTCAGCTGAGAACTCGCGCAGTAACCTTTAACTGACTCCAGTTTGACGACCCGGAACAGGGCAGCAGTGCCTGCTCCCGCCCACCGACGTTACGTATGTTTTCGAAGGGGGCATACATTAACTGGAATGTATCTTATCCACTAAGAAAGCAACCAGACTAAAATTGTGAATTTTCATTAGGCTAAGTGCTGTTTGTTCTGCCGAATGAATAAGTTGCAACTACTTTGTCATGATGTAAATAACCTGACGTCCGATTACGAAACAGTCAGATAATAGATTTCTGAATGCAGTGTTTGGACATATGAGAAAAAACATATCGCCATATATTATGCTATAGCTGTTTCTTTGTTTATTTTTTTTCTGACAAAAATTAAACAGATCTTATTTGAATTACGAAATATTACAACGGCCAATGCCAAAATAAAGTTAAAAAATCTGTATATAAATGTGCACGTTATCATAAATTTATAATTCCATAGATTGGGAAATCTGTAAATGAATGGAAAATATATAATTGTAACGAGTTAATATGAAACTGATTTTTTAAATTTAATCAATTATTAATATAAAAATCCTATTACGATTTCTCTGCTGTATTGGAATGTACCTTAAATAATGATCGAATGAAATGTTCCCGTAAATTGTAGTTGTTGAAGTCTTGTTGTTGTTGTTGTCATTGATGTTTAAGGAAAAATCCCTCACTTATCATTATCTGTAATCACCTACCTAACAGCTGTCTGACATTTAACATTCTTTCCTCAAAGTCTCAAATCTCAAAGAACCATTAAAGGTTTTGTCATCACTTTCAGTGGTGTTTAGGGTACATTTAATCCATAATAAATGCTGCTGAGCATTTATTCACATTTATTGACACAAAATAATGAGTGAGAAAACAATCAAAACAAAACACAGTTCTACATGGTAACATTTAAGAGAGGCATAGTCTAATAAAGTTCAGTGCTTGGCTTGGGACTTCAAGAATTAAACAATCACTTGAACCAGTTGAGTAATCATTATAGGACCAGTTAATTAAGAAAGTGATGCACGATGGCATTTGCCATTAAGGACTTTCTTAATACTTAGAAACCAATGCTTGTGGTGCCTTATTGTGCAGTGTGTGAAGTGCTAAGTTGACTCCAGAAGTTTAAGAGTGGAGGCTGAGGTGTGTCTATAGATAATGTGACCATAATTTAAGATAATTAGGGAGAAGACCTTAATTATCTGCCTGAAAGGAAAATTAGCTCTCTTTCCTTGCAGATATTCATTTTCTGTTAAAGCTTACTGACCAGTTTGTCATTGTTAAATAAATGCATGTGTTGATCCAGCCAGGTACCAAGATATTTAAATTTAAGACCTCCTTAATAATCTGTTAATTCAGAGTGATAATAAATACTACAAACCATCCAGAGAATAGAATAGTATTAGTTCAAATTTTAAAAAAGCATTGTGCAACTTTCAAGATACGGGATTTATTGATTATCATTTCTCATAAGTTTTTAAACCAAATGTTCATAATTCCTTTATGGCGCTACTTAAAACAAAAGATTATATAAATTGATTAATAGCTCATAAAAATTGAACTCCTTTTTTGAATGTAGAGAATGGGTTAAGAAGTCTCACAGTCTGAGGAGAATGTTTCTAGCTAGCGTTAGTGCTCTACATATCAAAAAACTTTGCAGCCACACCTCATACAAGACCCTCCTGAGCTGCCCCTCCCTGCCTTTTATAACGGACTCAATGAATCGGCACACTTATCTTTGGGAGCCAGAGATATCTTGGGGTGGAGGTCCTTAAGAAAAAAAGGGGGAAGGGGGGTTGTCCGGTAAAAAAGACCACTGTTCAGTATCTAGAAGCTATATGACCTCAGCACAGCTCCTTACCAAGACGCAGCAGGCAGTCCCAGCCGCACAGCAGACACAATAGCCTCCACAGTGCAGACTCTCAGTGCGAACACACACAATTATGGAGGAAGGACCTTACAAGTATATCAGGGTGAGGCAAGCGGAGACAATGGCTCAGTACATTTATGAACCAGTTATAGAGGTGGTTGTTAACATGTTGGGCAGGAAGTTTTGACAAAAAGTGGATTTAAATTTGTTGGGCTGATTTCTCTTTTCTCCTGGCAGGATGGGAATGGCAAAGTTAGTCGGGTCATCCGGATTGGAACTCGCAAGAGCCAGGTACAGTACTACAAATTAAATTATGAGTTTAATTTAACTGTAGAAACCTTTTTTTAAAAAAAATATTTCAGATAGTGTGGCTCCTGCATCACTGCTGGGTTTAATGTCTGTTTAAGGTTTGGCTCTAATTGAAATGCCTTTATAAAGCTTTCATGAGGCTGTTAAATGTCAATCATCTGATCCTCAGTTCTTCATGCTGGTCTAGAAGATGAATAAGAGTGAGGCATCAGAGATAATGTAGTTTTGGCTCAAAAATGTCTTCTTCAGTTACTGTTCCTTCCACTGATGTCAGTGAGCATCATACTGATTTGATGCTCCAAAATTTTTACAACTCTCTGTACAATTTTCAGTTTTAGTCACTGCTGTGTTCTTCTTTCCCAGTTGGCCCGGATCCAGACTGACAGTGTGGCGGATAAGTTGAAGGAACTGTACCCAGATATCCACCTAGAAATAAGTAAGAATGATCCTAGTCCCTCCTTTTAGTTCCTGTAGAGGAGGCTTTGCGGAAGTGTTGCAAAATTGTATTATGCTGCCATTATGTGGGCATGCACAAACTGTCCTTGACTGACATCCTTTAACCCTTTTATTAGTTTTGTTGCACTTGTTAGTATGGAACAAGTCACACCGTTATCATTCTCACTGATTAATGACAACTGGTGACCTCACATAATTCCAGCTTGGCTCTGACCCAACTTTAACTGGAGCAGAGCTCTAATAGTGCAGGGTTAATGTTAATGTTAAGCTTTTTTCAGATTGTAAGTTGAGTCAGCCTTTTTACCACACTCTTAAATTGACAACTCCTACTGCCAACAAGCTGGTAGAAATTAGAGCTTGACTGATTAATCAGCCAGGCTAATAGTTTGATAAAGCTGTATCAGTTAATGGCAGTTGATAACAAGATAAAAAGTGTCACCATTACATTAAGTAAGTAAGTAAATCTTGAGTTTTCATTATGTTACTGTCAGGTGATATGTTGTTTTCAGATTTTTTTTAAGTTTTGCCGTCACTTGTACTGTCCTGTCTGGGTTCGCATAGTGGTTTGTAGCCAGTTGGTTAGCTTTGTTGTGTTCAATTGCAGCATGGCTGATAAGGGAGTGTTTCTTTCACTTGACTATCCTGTGTCAAATAAAATGAGACAAATGTAATGATGAAGATAAGAACTGTAGACCTGTGTCTTTTCTGATATGTTACTGGTGAATTTCCTTCCTGTTACTAACTAATAATATTATTACATCTGTCTTCTGTCAGTTGGCATGTCAACCACTGGAGACAAAATCCTTGACACAGCTTTATCAAAGGTGAGCAGACAAATAAAAGGCTACATTATAAACAAACATTTTTGACTCTGCTAGCATCTACAATCGACAGAAAAGCCAAGTAGACAATTTAGATTTGTATTTTACTTTAAATCCAACCAAACATGTGTGATTAGGAATTGTAGCTGTCAGGATTGAAAGACTTTCAGCACATTGCACACTTGTAACACACTCTTACTACTTTCAAGGTCGAAAACCCACATGAATTAGAGTCAGTCTAACTAAGTACTCATTTTAGGATTATTGTCTAAGAAACAATGTAACAGAAAATCACTGTTTCTTTACTTCTTTAAATACAGATTGGAGAGAAGAGTTTGTTTACCAAAGAGTTGGAGAATGCTCTGGAGAGAAATGAGTGAGTGTCATCTGTCACCAGTCTGCTTTACACCATCGTTAAATCAATAGACACCAACTGCACAGGGTCACTTTGAAACACTGTAGTTGTCAGTTACATCTTGTGTAAATACTCAACAAGTGTTAACCTGAAGATTGTTATGGCAGAAAAATCTTTGGCTACTGTCTGTCTGTTTTTTTAAGGCAGTTATCAACCTTTCACCATTATTCCTTTGCTTCACATAAAAGTCATGCATCAGGAGACCTTTTGTTTTTTACAGCTTTAGATGTGACAGGTGGTTCTGTTGCTACCCTGAAGAACATACACACCACTGAATGGCTGTATTATACAGTATAGAGTGTGTATACATGGCTGTGTTCTTGTGTGTTCCAGGGTTGACCTTGTTGTTCACTCACTCAAAGATCTTCCCACCACTCTGCCTCCAGGATTCACCATCGGGGCTGTGCTCAAGTAAGTGCACTCACACAAGTAGAGTACAGTATATCTGTATGCATTATTCATGTTGTGGATACTTGTTGCTGCTACAAAGGGTCAGTAGGTATCATTTTACAGTCCAGCAACACAAAGAGACCATTAGGTTATTACCTCAGGAGCAGGTGATGTCAGTGGGGAAGCATATGCCGGATACATGAAAGTGTCGAGATGATTCACAGTATGTTTTGGTGAAAAACCCTTTTGTAAATTCACAAAGTTGTCTCTATTGTGAATAGTATGGTTTCCAAACAGTTTTCTTTTGTTTGTATTTTAATGTGATGTAGCCTTTTTTTGTGATGGAAAACACTTGGATGGAAATACAAGGTATTAGTGGGACAGAAGGGAGGAGGATGTGTGACAGATGATTTATTTGGAATAAACCATTTTGACAAGGGCAGAGTTGTCTTAATTTCCAGAAATAGCTGAAGAGGAAGTTGTACTTCTGCCTGTGTTCTGCCACGATTACAGATATACAGATATATTACAGATAACAGACTTTAGTGTCTCTTTATGTACTTTTTTTCCCCCAAAATGTTTGCTACTTGCGGAGAAATTACTGCCTTCTGCAAAGGCAGGAATGCCGCTGACATAATGCGGAAATGCACAGTGAGGATAATTTTACCCCAACTAGGAAGACATGATCATAACAAGTGGGTACACTGTTATAGGAATTAGCATAAATCACCAATCTCTTTCGTAATGAAATATCTTTCCAAAAGGGCCCTATCGGATTAGAATCTTTTGATAGATGTGTTTACATGAAGCATTTTTACTCTGATTAGGCTTTATTTCAGGTTATTTGTGTACATGTAAACATAGCTGCAGTCTCAGCCTGTTAAGAGCATAGTGTAAAACCAATATGTGGTCTTTAATGTTTCTTTAAAGTTTCTTACAAGCCGCTGTCCCTGAAGATGAGAAGAGCAGCTAGCGAGGCTGTTTGTGGGAGATGGATTTGAGCATTTTCTGTTGGAGCTCAGTACAGGGCAATAATACTGAGTGTTTAATCTGCAGGCCAAAATATTACTTGTTGTGTAATCTCATCTCTGTTGTCATTTGTCCAAACTCACTGTCCCTTTGTTGCCTCTTGTTTTTAGGAGAGAAAACCCCCATGATGCAGTGGTCCTACACCCAAAAAATAAAGGAAAGACACTTGATACTCTGCCAGAAAACAGGTACTTCTGAATGGGTAGTTATGCCAGTTGTGTTTTTCTCACTAATATCAAGAGTATGAATAACTTCATGCTGTGTGTTTGTGCAGTGTGATCGGCACCAGTTCACTGCGTCGTGCTGCTCAGCTGAAGAAGAGATTCCCCCATCTGGATTTCAAAGATATTGTATCCTTTCAAAAGAAATTCTGTTGTTAGTCAGAGTAAGAGCTGAAACAAGATTGGAAATATTGACATTTTACTGCACAACAAACAGTCTGAACATTTTCAGCTTTAAGAAGCATTTTAGAGAAGGGGGCTCGTGAGCCAGAATTTAAAAAAAAAAAGTCTAAAGAGTTTGTCCTTAGCGATGGCCTCTAGCGTGGGAACCTGAACACACGTTTAAAGAAGCTGGATGAGAAGGAGGACTTTGCAGCAATCATCCTGGCTGCTGCCGGCCTCAAGAGAATGGGCTGGGAAAACCGAATCAGCCAGGTTCAATTCATGATCATCTGAAATCTTCCCTGTAGTTTCTCTGGCTGATGCTCCTCATCTAACAGTCAAATTGTCTGATTCTTTTTTACTGGCAGATCCTGGGGCCTGAAGACTGCATGTACGCTGTTGGACAGGTAAGAACCATGGGAATATATAACTAATTCAGAGAAGAGAAGGCTAAATTTTGGATAATAATTTGCATAATTTGCATCTATGTGTGTGTAGTTCTTTGGTAAAAAATACAATATGTGTGTGTTTTCAGGGGGCTCTGGCAGTGGAGGTTCGGGCCAGAGATGCAGACATTCTGGAGATGGTGTCTGTCCTCCATGATCCTGACACTGTGCTGCGTTGCATAGCTGAGAGAGCCTTCCTCAGACACCTGGTACATGACACACACACACACACACACACACAGACACACACACAGACACAGACACAGACACAGACACATATTCTTTGACTCATGTTCACATTGTATGAATATGAAAATCCCCATTCATTCCATAAAACTGTCATTTATAGGAGGGTGGCTGCAGTGTTCCTGTGGCTGTACACACTGAAGTAAAAGACGCCCAGGTAAGACTGGTAAGCAGAGGAATAATGCATAAAACACATTTATTCTGCACACATGTAATTAACATTTTGCTGAGCACTGTTGCTCCACTTTTCAAGCTTAGTGTTCTTACATAGTACATGTGCAGTTTAAAGTGCTAATAGAAGCAGATTTATTGCTCACAATTGGTACCTCTTCTTCTCATTTTAGCCAGCCCTGGACAGAGTAAACAGCAAAGTAGAATTCGGAACTAGTTTCCAGGGAGTGGGGCAATATCAAAAATTATTGTTCCAGTCCTGCAAAAGCCCTCTTTTAATATTATCTATTACCCAGCAAAGCAATGTAGCCAATGTGCTCACTGGCTTTGGAGGCAAAATGATGGTGACTAAGGTGACTAATGTAGTTAGGAAGCTAGTGAGCCTAGCATGTTAACAATGACAGCTTGTGTCAGAGCACACAAACATGCTATTTAATCCACCTCTTTCACCTTTGCTCTGTTTTTGAAAGGAGAAAAGACAAATGAGATAAATAAGAAATAAGAGTTGAAGGTCTAACATTTGCATGTTTTTCCAGCTCTACCTAACAGGGGCCGTGTACAGCCTTGATGGATCAGACAGTCTGAAGGACACCATGCAGACTAGCATTGGTGCTGCTGACAAGGTAATTGCACGGTGTTCTGGCTACTGGTCAAGCTGATTACTATGACTAAATCAAAAAAGTGCTGCTTGTCTACTGTCACACACATTAAAGATATGATGAAACATAGGATGAAACATCTAAATGTTTGTGGCTGTCATACAAAACTCAACACTGATAATGTGTGTGACAGAGCCAAGAGAAGGTGGATGAGCGGGTTCAGCGAGTTGGGGTCACAGCCATCAAGATCTCAGATGAAGACCAGGACAAGGCTGAGCGACTGGGGATCGACCTGGCCAACTTGCTGCTGAGCAAAGGAGCCAAGGAGATCCTGACGGTGGCCCGGCAGCTAAACGATGCCAGATAATCCAGCTTGGCTGAGGTGCAATGCTCCAGAGGTGAAGGGGTCATTGAGTGCCAGAGTCTGTTACAACCTTGTGTCAAATAAAAACTTGAATTCCTTTTTTTATGTTAGATATTTCACATTGCTTGAGTAAGAGGATGGTGACCTCCTGTTGCACCAGTTGAGCCCAGTCAACAGCAGATATATTGCTGAGGATTTCAAAAAGTGCTTGGACCAAAGCTACACTCAGTTTGGTACAATGTTGCTAAAGTGATCTGCATCAGTATCAGTTTTGTCAGGATCACTGCAGCCTATAGCAGTCTTGGTATTGGTTCCAGCCTGTTCTTATATGCAGTACCTCATGGAACCATCTTCCGAGCCATGTAGAAACCGCCTTACTTGGACTATCAGCAAGAAACACAAAATGGCCTTCAAGCATTGTCACAGCACACACACCGGCTGATCCTCATGGTTAAAAATTGTTTTTTTTATTAAGTATATTGGTATAGTGCCAGTGAAATGTATGATACTGAAATTTAGGTTTCTTAAATATGTTTGCCCAAAACCACTGTGTTTCATCAGCTTCCACTATGGTTCCCCACAACCAGAAAGAAAGAAGAACTTAATCCAGATTTCTTGAGTTTAATGTCATTTGAAACAGCTGACATTTGATGGCACCAAAGATGAGTTTCTAAGCACATGGGCCCATTTTCTAGTTCAAAGCAGGCAAAGCCTCAGTGAAATGGAGCTAATTAAGGCGTTCAAGTTGACAAATGTAAATGTTAATATAAATTAAGTCTTTAGATGTATGACCAAGAGTTAGTGGTGACATTCTCTGTCTCTCTCTCAAATTCATTTCTGTTCATAAGGACTTGAACAGTATTTGTGAGTAATTAGTGTTATAGTGTAATTTTCTGCATGACCTTCATTCAGCTCATGTTGGGTGCAACATTTTCAGCTGAAGTTTACTGCTTTTAAGAGTGTGCTAGCTACCTCTTTTACAGAGAGAGAATATATTTAATGTATGCAATAATAAGCTGGAGAGAGCATTTTGTTTTACCCACCTGTGGCACAGCTTGTGCTGCAGAGTTTGTACAGCTTTGTACTAAACCAATATAAAGTATTGTTCCACTACATGACTGGAGACAACTTGTAAAAACTTGAAGCAATTCTTGAATCTTTTTTCAGTTTTCTGCTCTGGTTTTAAATGTGTGCTGAGCTGTGACAGCAACACTTTGTCCTGTTCAGGTTTTGCTGTTATTGTTTCTTGCACAAATATGTCTGCAGTTACAGCACTACAGCACCATGTAAGGTGTCAGCTGTAAGTTAATAAGTTTAAATACAGTGTAAATGATATAATTGTAGCTGGACATGAGTAAAATCTGCTATTTAAACATTAAAAGGCAAAGCATTGAGTCAACTAAATAGCTATCATAAACTGGCTGTAGGTGAAATACTGGTGCTAGAGATGTAAAGAAGCCAAATTGCCCATATTGAACTGAGAACTTCACAGACCGTTTTTTTACACCCTAACAGAGTTTTACAGCTGCATTTCCATACTCATACTCATTCAAACCTGATTTAGTGAACATAAAGCTGACAGTGCTCACCTGTTATAATGTACTTCTACACAAACACCATTACAGAGCAAAAGCTTACAGTATCTCTCAATGATGACCTCTATATCTCATATGGCAATATTTTCTTGTAATAATGAGATACAGATCTTGTAACCATGAGAGAGGATTTTCATAATTATGACTTCCTTCATATTTTGATTTATATCTAGTATGCTTAAAAGATCTGTAATTCATAATAATAAGATCTTTTGTGTTAATCTACTACTGATCTACTTAGAGTACCATTTGTGATTGTGGAGTAGTTTTTTGTGTTATTTATTTGTAATTTTCAGATATGGAAGTCAAAATTATGAGACCCTGAATCAAAATAAGAGAAATCATAATACCGAGAATATATCCTTTTGTAAATGAAATCCACACCTGTATAGTTCATCCACAGCTACTCTAGTTTTTAGCAGGTGATATCAAGGGGAAAAAAACATTTATATTTGCTGTAATGTTGCCATTCAAAATGCTGTACTCAACATATCATAACTGAAGAGTTTCCAAAAGCAATAGATTTTAAAATGGATTTACCAACATGACTTGCCTAATGAAACAAATATGTCGGGAGTGCCATTGTTTGTTTTTCTATAGTTTCTTTAAAGTGTCTCATCAGCAAGTGTATAATTTCTGCTGAAGTATACTGCATATCTGCCTTATGTAGAGCAGTGCCTGTTTGCTTTTCTTTGACAAATCACATCAGACCTTTATTCTGTATCAGTTTCTGTATAGTCACTGTATAGTAAGTGTGATACCATGGGGAATTTTCTTCTTTGTATATAATACTTAACTAAACCTCCTTAGCCATATACTTGTTTTTCAGCTTTAATTTCTGTATAAATTCATGTAGAATGTTTCTCACAGTACTCATTGTTGCATCATATTGTTAATGATGGAATACTGACGCTGTATCCCCGAGTGTCTTAATATATATGTAAACATTAATGCAAATGACTGATTTCAAGAAACAAATGTCAATAAAGTGTCAAACCTGTTCAGTTTTTTAGTACTGTATCACAATTAATTCCATATCAGCATACAGACATTTGTTGCAGTGTATTTTCACCTCAGACAAATACATGTTTGTTAGTATACCGAGATTGTACCAGTATTGCATGTGTTAGTGTACAAGGAAACAAGACTGAATGACTAAAATTTAATGGCATTTGATCTATTATTTGTGAAACATATCACCAAAAACTTTCAACCTTCTGATGGCCTCAGTTGAAGAGAGGATCACCAGAGTTATTAGGATTCAATGTCCAGAATCAAATTGTATGCATTGTATGTATCAAATTATGTGCCTAATAAGCAAGTCGCCTACATGTTGCTATCACATATTTTGCTGTAAAAAGAGAAAGTTTGAACATCTGCATCTGGAGGGAAAGCAACAGGATAGCCACAGTGAGGGATGCCTCTGTCCACATGTTTCTATCAATACAAGGGATTTTTGAGGGTTTTTTTGCGTTTTGGCCTTTTAGCCACACACAAAAACATTTCTAGCTCATGAAAACTGATCATTTGAGAAACTGGTCAGTGAAGATATTCAGAAACTTTGCTAAAAGTTTTACCGTGTTGACTGGTTAAGTATCAGTTTGTTATGTCATGTTATGCACTTATTTTTTTATTTTTGACATTAGAGTGTGTACTCTAATATTCTGTGTTTACATGAGGTGATGTGCTGGTGCTAAAGTTGATAGTGAGAATTTTTACAAGTTTGCACATAAATGTGCCTTTACTTTTTCACTGTATGAGACATTAGAATGAGGTACGTACTTCACAACAGCGTAGTCCTATCACAAGCTTTTCAGGTTTTGGATGACAACCAGCGAAATCTCTTGTTGCAGTGAGCCTTCTACTGATAGTTTAATAGCTTAAGGCTTCTGATTAGATAATATGAATTTAGGGTGAGAAATGTATAGCTGCCTGCTGGTTTGGCAAACTCATTACAGCACTTGAATTGTGCTGTCATTTGGATGGAAATATATTTAAAACAGTGCTTGTGGATCAAAGGAGGGGGAAAGACTTGTTTTAAACAATATCTGTGTGGATCAGGTGTAAAATTATCTCCTGGGGGCCATGAATGTCTTTATAAAATTTCACAGTAGTTTGTCCAATTTTCTTGAAACATTTCAGTTACAACCACAGTTGTAGACTAAGCATTTGCCATAGAAAATTAATCTATTACTTGAACACAATGTACATAAGATAAAGCACAACAGGTTATTTTATAGCCGGACCAAATGGCCTTTATCTAACCAGATCTATTCCAGTGGTTGAAAGTTCTGTTTTCATTGACAACTTTGTGATCAGAATCCTTGATCTTAACTGCAGAAACGGTCAGCAGGTTGTCTTCCTCAAATCCCCTCACCCAGTCAAACTGCAGCCTTCCATACTGAGTTGTTCCACAGGGATTCAAAGCAAAGAAGCTGTGCCGCGAAGCCATTGGAATCACATGGTGAAACTGACAAGAGACCGGCTCTAGGGTGTCTTTCATCTGAATCTTTTGTACCACCCTCTGATGTGATACTGCCTGGCCAGCCTGCAGTGAGGGGATGGTTGCAGCTAGTTTTCTGGCATTGGAGGACTTGACTGGATACTCTGTGGTGGCTAACCTTGCTGCCCGTTGAGAACGAAAACCATGAACAGAAATTAATTTGTAGAAGTTCCTCCTCCATTCTGGCATGGACTTGTGTCTTTTGGTCTGAAGGATATTTTGGGTGAACTGTGCAGGGTATTCAGAACAGATCTGGTGGGTGAAACATTCAGGAATCGTAATTGGACCGTTGACATTTGAGAGTGTAGCCCTGAATTCAGAGGGACTACCCAGGCCACCTTCCAGATTTACCCCTCCAGTTTTTGTTTGAATGGTGGTGTGTGTAGCCTGAGAAACAGGAGGTTGCTCAGCAGTAGTGGAGAGTTTTCTGAGGTGTGAATCCTTGTTGCTGACTTTGAGCTTTTTATAAAGCTCAAAGACTTTATGATCAAGGTGCATGTGCTCTTGGTCTTCGATGTTGTTATTTTCATTATCTCTGATTGCCGAGTAGTCAGAAAACCCAAGGTTTGTCTGGGGTTGAAGGTCCTCTGGTGTTGCAGGGGGAGACTTGATGGAATGAAGAGTCAAGTTCTTGGACTCTACGGGTGATACATGTGTCATTCTCTTGTGCTCTATGAGTATAAAAAAGAACATACAAATAGACAAATAAAATAATGTAAAAGCTTAACAATAGTGATTTCAGAACTGTAAGAGGCAGTGGACCAGGAGCTGTAGTCAAAAAACATTTATAGACCATTGACAGGACTCCTGAGGAGCTCAAAAAGTTCCTAGCTAAATGTTTTCCTTGAAAACCTATTCACAAAGCTTCTGAGACCAACATTATTGGCAAAACAACATTAAAAGAGGATATAGAGATGGGATATGTGCAAAAGCCAAAAAGGAAGGATTAAATAATTTTGCCTAGAATTGAATGCAACTTTTCAACACATGACCAGAGCCAATGACAAGTGTAAACTGCTCTTAGTGACTTTGGAGGCCTCTTGACTACTTCTAACTTAGTTTTTAAGTTGATTTCAGCACTAAAATGCCTTGTGAAATCCTACAAATTAAAACATTTAGGAGTCCTAATATTAGAATTGATTGTAAGGGCTACTCCTTGATCAGTGAGTGAGGAGCACTTTTAAGCCTCGTATGTTTTGTGAATATAACCCCAGACTGCAAGCAAGAAAATTTTCAACACTTGTCTGTGAAATTTGCTTGTACAGGTATTCAAAGGCAGGTTCAGTAATACAAAGTGTACTGTACAAAGTTGCCATAAATTGAGGAATTTGAAGAGAAGTGCTGAAAGTTTTCTCAAGCTCACTCAGACTTGCTCATTGAGAATAATTCAGGTCTTATAAAAGGTTTTTGCATGAGCCCATTGGCTCAATGCACTGAATGAT
>JAPZDV010000024.1:3165031-3184567 GCA_029814665.1 Acanthurus lineatus
CAGTTTGTACTAATTGTTTTGAGAAATGCATTAACTGTTGTGCAAATGTAAATAGTGATGGGAGAAATGCACCAAAGCGACTGAGAAAAACTGTAATATCAATAGAACCTCATAGAACATTTTACTGTGTGTAGCAGGCTTTATGTATGTATATATGTATGTATATATAAAAACACATTTACCACAGAATTCTTTAAGTAAACAAATTATAGGCTCTGACTTGATTGGTAATGGTTGATTCTTTCTCAAAGCCAGGGAGAAAAAAAAAGTTTTCTGTTGCTGTAAACTTTTAGTAGACAGAAAAACAGAGAGCTAAATTTAATGGAGCTGTACTGAATTACTCTTAATGTGTTCCATCATGTGGCTATAATTATTAACCATTGTCAGAGGCAAGAATGATAACTTGTACTTCTTTAGATCATAAAATGCCTCTAAAAGGATCCAAAATGTTCCCCAGAATGAGAAGTATTCCTAAATAAGCCTCTGATGAGTGTCATCGGAGTTCAAAAGAAGGAACTTTTATAATGCCTTAAGATGCATGATGAGTCAAGTATCAACCTGAGCGAGTGGTGAAACTTGCAACTTCTTCTTCAGTAGCTACAAGAGGGCATTCTGTACTTCTAGACAAATCACTATAGTACCAAGAGGTACTCACAAAAACACAGTCACTCAGTCAACAGAAACACTTTTCAATATACGCCATACATATGTCTTAAATGTAGTTGTAACCTGAGATACAACACTTAAGTTCTTGCATGCTCGATGATCCTCTTTTTTAATAATTTTGCTTTTAACATCACAGAGAACAGTTTATAAATAAATAAAAACTCCAACTGGAAGACTTTTCTCAAAACAGAATTATTTACAGCTACTCTGAACCCTTAAACAACATTTAACAAATGCACACAGAAAATGTGCTGGACCAGAATCAAGAAGCTACGGTATGATTGTCAATCGTGCAGGTTGTGCTGTTATAGTTGCAGTTGTTTATTTTAACATACACTTTGGGAATAGTAGAAGACACTGCTGAACTGAATGTGCTACATGTGTCGGCAAAAAAGAGAAAAAAAATGTGGAGCCACATTGTGTGGGTAGCAACGGCTTTAAGCGAACACTGGTATGTTTTTCCTCAGCCACTGAAGTAGGGCAAGCAGGACAAAGGATGCCCTCTTTTTTGAAACAATTAATACTGTCTGTTTTATTCGGGTCAGGAGTCTTACGGTTTAAGCTGAGCCAACAGAGCTGACAGCCCATGTGCACTTCTTCACATCTATGGTGAGGTGACAATGCTGCTAAGATCAGTGCAGGAAAGCAGTACTGGTATGATGTAACACTCTCAATACAAATTGTCAACAGTCTTACTAGAAATAAGCACAAACTCAAATACAAATCAGAAATTGCAGACACTAACTATGGTATCGTTTAGTGGCTGTCCACCATTTGTAGGGCTGGATATTTTTTAAACAAATGCAATATCAGTGCCTCTAAAATGAGACAGATACCAGTACTTAATTTGATAGCAATGGGATGAGGGGAAGCATTCAGTTTTATAACATCATGGTTTTTTAAAGAAGAATCCCCCAGGAGGCATCATGAAGGCTGCAGAAATTTTAAATTAAGAGGAAATGGTGAACAAACAAACAAAAAAAGTAAAATTTGGGAAAAAAATTTGAAATTTGGCTAGCTTGTTTGCTAGAATCTAACTAGATAGGACTAACTCACAAAAATGGACTCATTCTTCTCAAAGAAAAAGACCTGCTGGGACCAAAAGCCCAGCAACAACTTCACAATGCAACACACTGGATTTGACAGATGATGAAATTTGTATGACACTACAGTTGTAAATGATGATGATGATGATTATGATTCTTAAGAGTCACAAAACTCGATGTTTTGATCACCTTAGTGAATAAATTACCAAGAGTGATGTCAGATACAGATAATGCGTAATGGGTTTGGACTTACCCGCTTTATGTTTAGGGAACTGAAACTTTTTAACTTTGTCAAACACAGACATTTGTCATTAAAAATAAACCGTGAGTAAATAAAAATAAAAATAAGAAATAAATCCTGAATCATTCAAGGTGAAAATAAAAGTAGCTAAACTTAACGCTTCTTGCTTCTGTCGTATTACTGCAGTGTTACAAGACTACTCAAGTCCTGTGTAGCACATGTAGTACATTCATGTTGGTAAAATTATATTCCTTACTAGTCATTCACAGATCATATCTAACATGCTAATTTCACAAAATTTTGTGTGACTGGGATAAAACAAATAAACAAACAAACAAACAAAAAACAAATCTGCTTGATTTAGCTGAGCACTCTCCATCATTCATGCAAAAAAAAAAGCAAAACAAAACAAAATAAAAAAAGGACAAAATTTGAGTGTGGATATTTGCTGAAGACAGCCTCTGAGGGAAGTAATCGGTTCATCGACAATTCACTGGTTGGAACTCGGCTCCTAATCTTCGGGCAGGAAGTCCCTTTGACTGTCACTGCTACAACACCAGCTGTGTAAAGAGGCTGAAAAGAGAAAGGTGCCAGTATTTTGGGGGCACTGGTCTGCAATTTGTTACTGCTGTCTGTGGGTGTACAGGATGTGCAGGTTGGGCGGAGTTGGGATCAGATAGATGTCATTCTTGCAGCAGCGTCTCCCTCCAGTCAAAGCTGTGGTTTGGCCCGTGTGTGAGGGGGAGGATTGGGGGGTCCACTAACTGCCATACCCCTGTGTCTCCTTGCTCCTCACAGGAGCAGAAACCCAGGTAGGGAATCTAAAGACCCAAGCAGATGAATTAATGGTTTATTATTTAAAATAAATTCAAGGATATGGTACAAATGCTTTATGAATGAGGAAGTAGGTCTAAAATGAAGAACTACTGGCCAGGAAAATGTAATTGGTAGAGTAGTTTTACCTAAGCATTAGTAAGATTCCTCTTTAATCCCTTTAACATTATTTACATGAAATTACACTGCTTACTGATATCTTTTACACTCTGCAGCCATCTTGTGGGAAAATTATAAAAATGTTTTTATTGTTTTAAATTATTGGGTGGTGGGGGCATCAAAATGCAAGTCACAAATGTAATGTAGTTTTTCTAAAAACTGTTTTTTTGTTTGTGTGAATTAGATGATTTAAGTTCAAGTTAAGTTTAAGTTTTAACTTCCACCTTTGGCCAGTACAATGCATTTCTCCTATAATAGTTTTCTATCTGTGGAAAAGCCTTTTTGTTAGGTAGCGGCCCAATGGTAAATACAACAGTCAGTTTTATATGTAGTGCCAAATCATAGCATAAATTGTCTCAAGGCACGCACATACACATACAGTAGTCAAAAACCTCACTCTATAATTTAGTGGTACCTAACAATTGAAAGCAGCTCCCACACTAGCAGGGACTTGGCTGCAGTGGAAAAACTTCCTTTTAACAGGCTTAATCTCAGCTCAGATGTGGGCGTCAAGCTGATGCAACTAGTCAGGTTGAAAGAGAGAAAAGTTAGAGGGAGAGAGAGAAAAAGAGAGACAGAGAGAGGAGGAGCAAGACAATGTAAGGGGGTGGGGTGCACAGCAACAACAAAAAATATGTACTACTTCATACATCCCAAAATGATGACAAAACACACAGCTGTAGTTATCTGATGATAAAATTGATGAAACTTTTAGACAGAAAAACCTTTCAGAGGCAAAGCAGCTAGCATTCGACAAAAAAAGGGTCAGTTTGTCTGGAAGAAGCATTGGAAAAGAGGAAAATCTGTCATAAAGCTCAGTGAAAGATATGATTGCAGGAGTGAACAATCTGACACTCAGCTCTCTGCTTTTTGAAATGTGAAATAATCTGAGTCAAATTCAAATTTGTGTCTAGCGCATCTGGAAAGACATAACACTATGGATATTATTACTCTGCAAAAAGAAGAGCCTACTATGACATCTGAATATGTTGACACAGAGGTAAGTGTGACACATATGTCCAGAAATTAATTTTGCCCTTGAAGCAAGTTGGAAAAACTAAAATAGCCCTTAAAAGAAAAGATTCCCTACAACTGTATTTGGGCTTGGTTGTACTGTATATTATTAAGATGATGTAAATATCTGTTCTAGATTATCTTAAAAAACAATTGAAAGCATGTTTAATATATTTTATGCTGATGAAGATAAAGAACTACACTTAAAGTACTAAGGTACTTCTACTTTATCAAACTTTATATTTCAACTTTAAGACAACAATATGTTACCATTGACTCGACTACATTTATCTGATAGCTTCAGTTGCTCTACTGAATTGATATTTTGCATATAACATGGGGCCTGATTTATTTAGGGTTTGAGAGGGTAAAAACCCTAACTCTAACTTGATAACACCCACATATAAATGTGCAACAATGTGCATGAAAAATCGTGTCTTTCAAATGAACAAGATAACACACACTGTTGATTCAGCACCTTGGCCTTGATAAATATGCAACATGGGGCATTTTTACCCATGTGTGTCAAATAAAGGGAAGAGAAAGTGCAAAAAAAACAACATTTATTAAGCACGAGCACTGAGATTTATTAAGCCTAAAAACAATGTCTGTCTGTGATTGCATCTGTATATAATCCGTTTGAAAGGAAAGTGTTTATCTGCCAAGTGTTGCACACAAAGGGCTGCTGTAATTGTGGCAAAGGAGAAGGCAAAGGCAAAATGAAAGAATGGGTAGAGAATATGCCTTTTCCACTAATGACACACTTTTGTTATGACAGAAGAAAAAAATAACACAAATGTATTGCCTATCCAGCAATTCAATTTTGGAGCTCTTCAATGAGCTTAGGGCTGATTTTTAGCCAGTCACAAGAGGAAGTAACGCAATATCTGCCTTGAAATCATTGTTCTTTTTCAGCAAAACTCTTCATGGCAGAAACTAATGAAACACACAAAACCTTTATTTAAATACTGCTATATCCTAGGTGTTTGTGCCTGTTGTCATTCCTGCAATTAGTCTTGGTTGATTACCCACAAAACAAGCACTATCTAAATGTGCAATATGTTAGAATGAACATGCAATGTTGTGCTATTTATTGTGGTTTTTAGTAAATCAGGCCCATGGTGTATTAGTCAGTGAAAAAAAATGAAAAGATCATTTTTATCAATTCATTTTCATCTGTAAATGAGTCCTGAGAGGAGAGAGGGTTTTTCAGTCAATTTAGTTGGAATATTTCAACCTGTTTTCAATGCGAATCAACCTTTTTTCAAAGCCAGAGCAGGCCATCTAATTAAGGAGTGACAGATTACTCTGATTAGTCCAAGTCAACTACTACAATTACTATTATTAAAACACTAATTCAATTATTTTAACAATTATTGAATATTTATTATTGTTACATGCCAGGCAGGGTGGGCACAGTGCAGTTGTGTTTGTGTGTGTCTTTCCCTCCTGGTCTTCTTTCTCTCTCCTCCTCTATGCTCTCAGGTGCCATCAACCTGATTGGCCTGCACCTGTATAGAGTAGGTATTTCCAGACTGGCCAATCACACCCAGGGCTCTCTTTATAAAAGGACCTTGCCTGCAGTGATCGCTCTCTCTCTCTGCCTGCTGGAGCTGCTGGTTGTTGTGCTAAGTAGTCTCCTTTGTTACTTAGAAATTTGGTTGGAGGAATGAGGTTGTGGACATAGGTAAGTTAGGGTACCCTATATGTTTCACTCACGTAGGTTCCATTGTTTAAACACACTAGGTTTTAGGGTTGGTGCCACCTCTGTATTTATTGTTGGTGAAGCTTCTTTTTTAGATGAGAGAGTCAGATTTTGTTTGAGTTTTGTTTTTGAGACCAGATTTAGTTTAGGACCTGTTTTATTGTATTTTTTTTTTAGTTTATTTGGCACAAACCCCTCATCCCACCCTCCTCCTCCACAATTGTGATCTTTTGTCAGAAGCAGTAGTTTCCAATAAACAATTTTCTTTTTGCCACACATGCTCTGACTCCATCTTCTCTTTTGATTGTTGTGATGTCTCCTTTCCACTCGTCCATCGAAGGGGCTGTAACAAGTGGGGTCCCGTTTGGGATCCTTTTTTCCTTGAGCTAAAGGACAATCAAAGTTGATGAGTCACTGTGGCTGTGGCAGTAGTGGCAAAGATGACTTTCAGTTTACAAGACTTTACTGATAATCCTACTCTTGAGAAGGTTGATGCATGCTGTAAAGTCGATCTGTTGTGTATTGCAGCACACTTTAAGATTCCTGTACAAAAGTATGGGGCTAAAAAGGAAATCAAAAAGAGGGTTTTGGAAAAGCTAGTTGAATTAGGGGTTCTTGGAATTTCTGATATCTCAGCACAGCTGGTGGATGATGTTTCATCTAAAAATGTCCCTTCTCCTGGACCATGTGCTTCCCCTCATATAGATAGTCAGGGGAAAGAGGCCAACTTGGCTACACTCCAGGGTGGTGTGCTAGAACACGAGGCTCCCCCTGCAACTTTGCCCCGTTTGAGCCTTTCTCTCCACAGTCGAGTGGTTCAGGTGGGGATGTCAAAGTTAAGGTTCGCTTAGCCCGCCTTCAGCTAGAGGCACAAGAAAGGGAGCGTAAAGCAGATTATGACCTCAAACTACGGATTAGCAGGCTAGAGACAGAGACTGAGAAAGAAGCAATATTGCCTGCTTATGAGCTTGTGCCAGAGGCATATAGGCAGAAGTTCAGAAACCATAAAAAGTCCAGTGGACAAACATTTGTTGAATTTGCCCATGAGAAAGGGGTTCTCTTTGAGAAGTGGTGTACCGCCAATGGGGTCAAGAACAGTTTTGAAGCCCTTCGTCAGTTAATGCTCATGGAGGACTTTAAGAGTGCCTTACCAGAAAAGATGGTAATGTTCTTAAATGAGCAGAAGGTGACTTCATTGTCTAAGGCAGCTGTGTTGGCTGATGAATTTGTGCTAACCCATAAAAATGTGTGTCTTCCTCTCATTTAGACAGGACTCCTGTTTCACATCCCTCAAGGCTTGAAACTGGCCATTCTGCCCCTGAAAAGGCCAAGGGACCCACATCTTCTCCGCAGGAGAATCGTGAGTGTTTTTATTGTTACAGGAGGAGCTGACTGTCTGTCACTGAAGCAAAAATAGAAATTCTTATCAGTTCCACAGAAAAAGGTGAGTTTGATTAAAAAAGTTCAAGCACTTGTCATTGAATAATCTGTTGGGGGTGATAATGATGAACTCGACCCTTGTTTTAGGCCATTTATTTCAGAAGGTTTTGTTTCACTGAGAGACTCAAAAGATTGGAAACCTGTCCCTATACTAAGAAACTCAGCTGTTTCTCAGTCGTGCATTAAAGAGGGCATTTTGCCTGTGTTGCATGAGACCTGGTGTCATTCAAGAGTGTGAATGCGGGGAATGGGGATGGTTAATGTACTTGCTTCTCTACACAGGGTACATCTTCGGTGTCCACTACTTGTGGTTTGACATTGCAGTTCTCCTGGCTTTGCCCGTTGCAGGGGTTGACTTCCTTCTTGGCAATGATATTGCTGGAGGACAGGTGAGTTCCAGCTCCAGTGGCAGTGGACACCCCTGTTACTGAGGTTGCTAGTGGCAGCCAGGTGTCTCCTGAGTTTTTTCCTGCTTGTGCAGTTACAAAGGCTCAAACGAAGAAATATGGACTTGACTTGCCTGATTCTTTCTTGACTACAGAACAGTCTCCTGAAGTTGTGATGACTGGGTCAGAAGGTAAGCCTGAGGCTGAACTTGCTGACACGGAGCCATCTCCCTCCAGTGGTTGTGAAGCTGCCAGCCACTCGAGAAGCATTCATCGCCACACAAAAAGGTGATGAAACTCTTTCAAAATGTTTTTCCTCCATTATTGGCCAGGATGAAGCCAAGAAGAGGAAGGTGGCTTATGTACTTGATGATGGCTTGCTGATGCGCTGCTGGGCTGGTGAGGTTTTTGAAGATGTGGACTGTGCAACTTACCAGGTTGTTGTGCCTACAACCTACCATTCACAGGTGCTGGAAAAGCAAACCAGGTGATTCCTCAGCTCCACTCTGCCCCATTCCTGTAATGGGTGAGCCATTTGAAAAAGTGATGGTTGATCGTGTGAAACCATTACCAAAGTCCAAAGCTAGAAATCAGACTCTTATGTTAATTATTATGTGTGTCTCGACCAGGTTCCCTGAAGCCATCCCCCTACGAAAAATCACTGCTCCAGTCATTACCAAGGCCCTGGTAAAATTTTTCTTGTTGTTTGGTCTACTAAAGGTGGTGCAAACCGATCAAGGCACCAGTTTCAAGTCCAAGGTATTTGCTCATGTACTGAAAACATAACTCATGTCACTTCTAGCCCTTACCATCCTGAAAGTCAGGGAGCGCTAGAGAGATTTAATCAAACCTTGAAGTCCATGTTGTGAAAGTACTGTCATGAGTCAAGGAAGGATTGGGATGAGTGTGTTCCACTTATCTTGTTTGCCGCTCGTGGAGCTGTGCAGGAGTCACTAGGTTTCAGTCCAGCTGAACTAGTGTTTGGATATGAGGTTAGGGGCCCTTCAAAGGTCCTCAAGGAGCAACTGGTCATACTAAAAACAAGAGTCCAGAGTATTCCAGAGTATGTCACCAAGCTCAAAGATTGCCTCCAAATTGACTGTTCTTTGGCTAAAGATGCCTTGGCCTCTACTCAGACAAGGATGAAGCAACACTGACCAGAAAGCAGTAGCCCATTCGTTTCAGGCAGGTGACAAAATTTTGCTGTTTTTACCTGTACCCGATTCTGCCCTCTCCACTACATTTTCTGGACCTTATGTCGAGCAGAAGAAATTCAATGAAACCAAATATGTCATCAAAACCCCTGACCGCAGGCAACAGACCAGAGTGTGCCATGTCAACATGATGAAGCTGTACTGCTTGCGTGACAAAAAAATGAGGTCTCCGCAGTCCAGGCAGTGAAAGGTGCAGTCTCACCTGTGGCAGTTATTTGGAAGGTGAGCTCTTCTGATGATGATGATGATGATGATGATGATGATGATGATGATGATGATGATGATGAGTTAGTGATGGATAATGCTAAGCCACAGGGAGCAAGGTTAAGCAACACAGAAGTCTTGTCCAATTTGTCTCACTGTCTCACCTCCCTGACGATCAGCATGACGATGTTTATAAACTCATCTGTGATTTTCAGTGTCTGTTTGACATTCCCTCTCAAACTTCAGCCATTACTCATGACATTGTTTTAAATAACCCAAAACCAATAAAGCAGCATGCCTATTGGGTTAGTCCAGCTAAGAGAGAAGTCTTGAAGAAGGCGGCTGATTATCTGTTGGAAAATGGATTTGCAGTGCCAAGTTCAAGTCCCTGGAGTTCTCCTTGTCCCCTAGATACAAAGTCTGATGGAAGCCCCAGGTTCTGCATTGACTTCTGCAAGGTGAACGCAGTAACTGTTCCAGACGCCCATCCATTGCCCCTCATTGATGATTGTATTGATGAAATTGGCCCAGCAACATATATCAGTAAACTTGACATGTTAAAGGGATACTGGCAAGTTCCTTTAACTCCATGTGCATCTGACATTTCAGCTTTCGTGACCCCTGACAGTTTCCTGCAGCACACAGTCATGCCCTTTGGTATGTGTAACACTCCTGCTACTTTTCAGAGATTGGTGAACAAAGTATTAGGGGATGTTAAGAACTGCAAGGCATATCTGAACAAAATATTGGAAAACCAAAAAGAGGTAGGTGTGTAGGTGTGTGTGTGTGTAAGTCCTCCTTATACATGTTCTTTTAGTCAAAGTAAAAAAAGATAAAAAATGCAATTTTCTCTTGGTGACAAACACTAAAGCCTCACTCACTTTTGTAACAAAAGGTTGCAATAATATTGTTTACCACAAATGAGCGACCAAAGAAGGGATTGTTATCTAAAGAGGAAGTTTAGTTTGTTTGAAATACACAAACATTACATCACTTATTGTGAGCACACGCAAGGGGGAAGCCGCTGCCATATTTAAGTCAGGTAAAAGTGGTCCAACTGGACAAGCAGGATTTTGAGACTTATTGTAACATTCACAAAAGGAAAAATATCTCAAAAGAGAAGAGTTTAAGTGACATAAAGCCTATGACTATGAGTTATATGATTGTTATGTTGTAGCACATTAATGTATCTTAATGGTCAGACTAATTGTTTAAATTTTTCCTTCAGTGTGGGAATGCAAAATTGTCCTTTTCTCCATAGTCTGTAAATAAAATGACATGCTAAAGTACAACAACATGTGTATGTTTTACTTTCATGCTAACCTTTCATAAAAGTATCTTTTATTTGAGGATGTCAGAGTAGACGTTTATAAAAAAGTGTTTGAGCATGAATTGAGTTATATTTGCTTTGTTTCGTAAACATGAATACACACACATTTATATATTGGTATGTAGAACTAGTACTATAACTAGTATGTATTGTATAGAACTTTGTCTTTTGTCACTGCCACTCTGTACATCAAACTACAATGATTTCAATTATATGATACATTGAAAGCAAATTTTGCATTTTTTGATCTCCTTTTTGAATAAAGTTATAAACAGTTTGATACGGCCCTATTGCACACACTCATGCTAGCACATTCAGCCACAGCAGACATAAGGAGAGGGACTGAAGAAACCACATGGAAGAAATAATTGTTAATTAGAAAAGAGGATTGAAGTGAAGGAGGAAAAAATCAGATGGACTACATGAAAAAGATGCGCACTGAACAGACCTTTCGGACTACTTGGATGAAGTCCTTGGTGCTCTGTGGGCTGCGGCCCTGCAGCTGGCGTGTGCAGGCCTCTAAGGAAGACGCGTGGGCTACAATCAGCACGTTGTTTCCTAGAAAGTAGAAACCCAGGCAGGATGCAACATCAGCAGTGGACAAACAATAAAATAACAGTTTACCTACACAAGCTTAACAACCTCTTCCAGATGCTCCAGGAGCTTAGCTGCATGTTTCTTACCGGTATTTTTGCAGTCTGACAGGATATCTTTGGTTACTTGGTAGCTTCGGCTCATGTAGTTCTCGTAGGATTCAGACACAGTAAGCTTGCTGACTGGGATTAGAGGTCTGTATGGGGATAAATTCCAAGTATCAGAAATTAACTGTGCATAAATAATGACACATAAAAACTGTGTTGCAGTTGTTCTACAAAACCTAGAAACAAAGTTTAGTTCTGCTGAGTGTCTTTTGAGTGGGGGCATGTGTTGGAAATTTTGGACTGTGGTTTGGGGTTGTTATTGTTTCAGATTTTTTTTTTTGTCGATAATTACATAGATGTTACATATTTGTGTAGGTAGAAAAACTTGGCAGAACTTTTAAGGCTTAAATCTGAGACCATTCCAGTGCTTTGTATTAATATGTTACAGAGGCAAGCGGAATAATTAAATCATAATGAAAAATGCCCACAGTCAAACAATCAGGGCACTTTATCACCAAGTGGGTAGATGATAAGGCATTTGTCTTTGGGCTGAAGTTAAGTTTTATGAAATAATAAAGTTTGTTTACTTAAAACTAGGTTAGATCACCATAGTAACCTATGCTGCATGGCTAACCTGCTTCAATGCAGCTTAACTTCAAAGAGATAGGGGCAAAACAGCCCTGACTGACCCATCGGATCACAGGAAAAAACATAGCGCATTATTCCAACAGAATCCTGACTAAGTGCTCTCTTCAAAATGAAGAGAATGATAATAAAGAGCATTATGAACATTTATAGAATCACCTTGGCAATCATCATAATTAGGCCAGAGACAGAGAAATACTGTTTTTGCACAATGATGCATTCACTCTGCTTTTAAAACAAACCAGTTAATTACAGGGATCATTGAGTTGACATTTTGGAGATAAGATTGAGACTACAAAAACTGCTACCTACTAGCTCACAGTACATGCTTTATTTTGATCTGAGCTGTTTTTTATCACCTGTATGTTGTGTCCACACTGAAGTGGGCTGCAGCCAGATCAGTGGGAGGTATCCATGCAGGCAGAGAGTTCCCAGAAACCCACTTGGTCCATTCAAAAAGCCCTGGTTCCACTCGAACTTTCAGTTTACTGTCCTGCTGCAGACCTTTTTGCACAAACACAAGTGATAAGAGCTAATCTTAAAAGTAAGAAAGAGACCAGCACACTACATTTAATATCAGCAGAGTCAACATGTAGACCTTCTCTGGAGATATAACCTATGAATTAACAAGTAAATGTTTAGAAACCCTGATGAATGAAACTTTCTCAAGCAGACTCATCTTACCTTTCAGAATGTTTTGTGCAGTCTGAACACATCGTAAAGAGGGAGAGCAGTACACAAAATCTATCACCGTGTTACTCTCTAATAGGGCCTCACCTGGGAAAACACATATGCTCATATTTAGCACACACAAGGTACATACAAAACATCTGGTTTACTTCATTACATAGATCTGTGTTGGTGACGTACCCACTAGTCGAGCCTGTGTGGATCCAAACACAGTAATAGGAGCATCCATGTCATAATCTCTCTTGTCTCCCCATAGCGGCAAACTGGGAGGCATGTTCAGATTCGAACGTACATATCTACCTGCCGATCAACAATAACACATGTGGTCAAATGTAAGCTGGACTAAGCAAGTTTTGAGAGAGGAGTCTTCTTCACTTTCTCCTATTTTTTACATATACATGAGACATCTCACCTTTACTGTCAGAGCATAGGGAGAGCCAGTGTTTGCCAAAGACAACATCCATCCTCTCACCATGTCGACAGACAAAAAGTGTCCTCTTTGGCTGCCGAGAGTGACTACCACTGATCCGCAGGACCTGCTGGGAAAAAAATCAACTGTAAATTACAAGAATTTGTAAAGACATAATCATACGTAATCACATACACGTTAAATTTTCATTCAAGAACATTTTTAAAGGTAAAGTTCAACAAATATGTTTTCAAAAAGTTGTGACACTGCATAAAACATCATTTAAATAGAATGTGATAATGTGCTACTTCTTTTTTAAATATACTCAACCACAGCAACACAAAGACAATATATTTATGTTTTACCACACTAACTTCATTGAGTTTTGTATATATATGCTTAATCTTAATTTGATGTCAGCAACATGTTTCGTGGGCTTACCCTAACACTTGAAACCATTTCTGGTAAACATAGTTTGCTTGCAGATGATTTTTTTTAAAAGTTATACTCTGCATCAAAATTTTTTTGGAATTTTAGTTTTTTATGAATTTGGATAATATCATCATGAAAACATAACTACCTGCATTGGATGACAGATAAGACTGAGTGTGGGTGTGTCTCCAGGACTTGTGTTTTCAGGGCGTCGACTGTCCAGCAGTCCATCAAACATCCCTTTTTCCTTGCTGGTCCTATCACTCGGCCCACAGCTAAAGAATGAATGGGATCTGTGGTGGATAAGAAGAAAAGACAGCAAGTATGGAGTACAAGATTAACTGGGAAAGGAGTATTCTCACATTAACAACACAATTTTTCATGGTTTTTTTTACTGCTCTAGACTATACACATCATGGGAGCTAAAAAAACTTAAAGTTCCGCTCCATTCAAAAATGTATGTGCTTATGGCTTGTCAGATTACACTGACTTGTATCTGGCCAAATTTTGTCACCAGAGAGGTGTTCAAATTCCTTTACTGCAGGGAGAGTTTTCTGTGCAGTTTCCTAAAATTTTAAATTTAAATGTAACCTGGACAAACTAGGTTTGGTATGTCAAAAAGTTAAAAGCCAATCATAGGTTAAGAAACCTGACACCCTCAGAGCACAAATGTCAGTACAGAGACAGAGCTTGCAAAAGCACAACAACTAAAACTGCACCATTACAACTAGTCACAAGCTAACAAACAACATAAATTACAGATGCTAACTACACTTCTGCTTATCACTGATTTTGGTGCACAAGGGACTCTGTCTGAGTCCCATAGATGTTTGAGCTTCAGTCTGAGTTTAAACATGGAGCCCATTGCTGATTTTCTCCAATATTTCTGCTAGCTGGTAAACTTGATCACAGCTCTACCACTAGTAAACCCAACACAGGCAGTGGTGGTGGACGCATCACAAAGACGGTGACTAATAGATCCACAATTTTTCAATGACAAAGAAAGAATTGATGTGTTTTTAGTTACTTATCAGAATTTTTATATAGTAAGACAGTGTCACGTTTACAATTGTTTACAATTGGAGTAGTTTTTAAATACTTTGAAATGCATCTGCAGAGCTCACCCATGGAAGACCCAGGTGTCTGACTCATCGGCCAGGCTGACATAATTCTCAGGCAGCAGGCCAGACAGTCCGGAGGCCAGCGAGGTCCCGTTAACACAGCCCTAACTGGTGCTACTCTGGTCCACTGGAGACATGAAGACAAAATCGCCAGGAACAAGCTCCAGCTCATCCTCATTCTGTGGCATGTAGGGGTACATAACCCGCAAGGTCTGCAGAGGCATGACAAGTATTAGCTGAATTATTGACATTTAAAACAAATAATTTTGTGACAAAATGTCTGTTGGTTAATAGATATCAGTGACTTTAAAACATACGTTGTTAGTATATCAATATTATTTACCTCATGATTTGCAAAACGAATGTCCCGGGAGAATAAAACTGCCAGCCAATCACAGCCAAGCTTGACTTCAATGCCCTTGGCCAGTTTCTCCAGTGATGGAAGGTGATTGGTGGGAAAGTTGTAGGCCAGAGTTACATGGAGCTGCTTCTTATGAGGCTCCACGTGGACTTCTGGAGTCGAAGGATACAATGGTACATTGTTCTCTCAGTGCAGTACATCACACCAACAATTCAAGGACATACAAAACTCTAAAATATTCTGATAATGAAGTTGCTGCAGAGTAAAACTGCACAGGGCTTGAGAGATGTAATCTTCAGAGCAAAACTGTCAACATAATTCCACATTACATTCCGATGACACGCTCTAATCTGTCTGTTAACCATTAAACAGAAATATGACATAGCATTAACACTAACACCACGGCTCTAATCTGATTTGGCACTTAGCTGCCTGAAATACTGTTTGGCAGTCAGTCAAATTTTCGCCTGTGTTTAAAAAGAGTTAAAGTGGCAGATTGAGTGAGTGTGTTCATAACCCAACATGACCGCCATCCTGACCAATCATTTACTGCCAGAGCTGCAGCTGAGAGAGCTGAACAGCTGGTCACCACACATTAAAAAAAAAGGTAAAAATGATGAACTGATGTTGGCAAACTCTTTGCTTACGGTTCCTACCTGCCTTTCTGGTGGCCTCTGTAGCGAAGTCAGCTGCAAACTGCTTGAGGATGTCGGCCACCTGCTCCTCCACAAAAAGACCAATGAAGTTGGAGGATGTATAGAGCTCTAGAGGCAGTGGGCTGGGAAATCGACCTCGCCACTGCTGAACAGTGGACTGGAGGGCCTCGCATAGAGCTTCTACTTTGTGGTCTGCACACTGTTTGAAGGAGGAAGGTTAAAGAAATGGCTGTCATTCAAACAAAGGTAAAAGATTGTTTGATTTATTCAAGTAGTGGCACTGCTGAGAAATGCAGAGATTGGAAAAATATTGAGAAACTTGTGTTTTTTCTTGTCCCACAGGCAGCCCCTGTGATGGTTTTAAATTTAATTTTGGGGTTGGGATTAAGGCAAGAGATGCAACCCACCAATTAGAAACATAACTTTTTTCTCTTTGCTTTGTTCAGTAGGCACAGGAGTCAAAATTGCACAAGCAATGCATCCTGGTACATTACAGCACTGCTAGCAAGTCTTTAAAGTCAGTTCTCTCTCTGTGTAGTGCACCCTGACATCATTATTAACCCTGGACAGTTTTCTCTCTAAGTTCACACTATTTGCTTAGATGCTGAATACCACATCATCCATGCAGTTTGCACTAGTAAAAACAAGACGAAGAAAGCAGTAAATTTCAAATTGTCTTGACGTTTACAAAACAAGCTGCTTCTTTGTTGGAGGCAATTAAACACATCAATAAAGAAGAGAATCCTACAACCAGAATCCGACACCCACTTTGGCACAAGCAAGAAACATTTGATGACCCTCTTCAACCATTAACCTCTAAACTGTGTCAGCTGTATATCTCCAACTCACCATGAAGAACTGACAGAGGGTGATGTGAGGGAAAATGTTGTGGGCTTTGTTTTTGCCACAAGTGACCCGGCTCTGTTGCCAGAAGTGGGAAAGCTGGTTCTGTAGAGGCCCACTTGGTCGCAGGTAGAGGACAAATTCCCTGGGCAGAGGATCATCCAGGAATGGATCATCTACATGGGAAAACAGCCTGGGGAGAGAGAGAGGCAGATGGAGTCAAGAAATTCTCCGCTCTAGTGCTAGCAAGGTCCTAACATAATTCCCTTACTTTGATGTTTGCACAGTTTAAAAAAAAATCATGATATATCACTTGTGGCACAAATACGTCCTTAAAGGAAGAGCTGGCTCCACAGGCCTTGATGCAAATGACTTCAGCAGTATGATCTGTTCACCAATGCTGGCACATCTGAGCTGAACAGTTTCTACATAACTGGAATGTTTCCTGTTTGTGTGCTTCCCACACAACTTCTTCACAGCAATAACAGCATAGATTTTGAATAAGTGACCCCCTTGGCCTTAATTCAACATTTCAAATGACATTATTTGCTCTTCAATAATTTTGGGGACTTTTTTTTTCAATAGCCATCATTCATGTGGTAAAGTGTAAAATAGGCTTTATTTTACCAGGGCTGTTTCTCACAGAGCAGTGTTAAGAGACCGGTATATTTTTTTTATTATTTGCCTTTAGTTTGATGTGATTTTGGTGGTCACATATATTCAGTGAATTTAAGATTAAAAAAATGTTTAGAGGAATTTTATGAAACTCTTGTTAGTAATGTCATCGTTTCATTTGTAGCCATCAAGATTGCAGTTTTCTCAAAAGAACAAAGAGAAAAAAAATGAAAGGGTTGCTTTTCAAACTACACAAATAAAAATTGGAAACATATTCAAATATGTACAGTATGTGTATAAGCCAAGAGATATACAATAAGCACTGTAAAGTTCCTACTTTATATGACTTGGAAACAGTTGACACCTTTTTACAGCAGAGGGCAGTATATCACAGATTGTTCTTCTGATTTATGACATATTTAAGTGTATATGCATTTGTTGTTTTAACCTACCAGTCACATGCTGCTTGTACACTTCGACCTCCTGTTGAGACCAGAGCCTTCAGTCTGTGAAAGAGAGCACGATACAAATAAAAATCAAAAATCAAATACCCAACAAAATCAAGAATGTCTACCAATGAGTTACTTATATTTTACATATCTATATTCTGAGATGTTTGCAGTGTGTGACCTCATAGTGCAATGTGGCAAATAAAAATATAGAGTAGTGAATTATCTTCTCTCTCTGCCTGAATTAGTTAAGCTGCAGAGGAACACACTGATATTGTTTTCTGTACAGTAGTTTTTATCCTCAGGAGCTTTTCTGGCAGCAGATGGCAAATAAAAAGAGAACTGTTCTGCATCCACACCTATGTGGAAACTCTGACTCTGTAAACAGAGGTGCAAGTGAGCACTTTCAAGAAAAAGGAGGAAACGTGGAAAAGTTTTAAAGTTGTGAACAAAACTGCCTCTGGAGTCAGGTACAAACTGAATCACTGTCAAAAGAAAACTGGTGAATTATTCAGCGTTTTCCTGGTTTGACTGGCTGAAGTGAATTTCAAACATAAAAACATTAGAATGTCAAATGGAAATGCATTTTTCTCACACTAGTTGGAGCTCAGAGAGGGCTGCATTAGACAGTGGTGGAAATAAACTTCATCTTCTGTCATTGCAAAAATAAAAGTAAACAACATTCTAATCCAAACATTATTTGAAGTTCTCTGTGCTTTTTAAGATTGCAATGCTTTGAGTTAAGACTACTTTATTACAGTTAACTTAAACATTTATATTCAACACAAACTTCATATCAGACTCCAATTAACAAAACAATCATCTGTTTTACATTTGAGAAGGTGTGCACATGTATTAAAAAGTACTTTTAATTCTTTAGTAATTGATATTAAAATTCATTACACCATTGACAAATTGTCACTTTATGAAGTTGCTTATTTGTTCATTCAGATAATTGATCTGAAGACAATTGATAATTGACCCGGAGGCAGGTTTTTTATGTCCTCTGATTGAATGAGTCTAATCTTCACTCTCCATCCAATCATTTTTATTCCCCAACAGCTTCATATTTGACACTTAAACTAACTAAACTTTGTTTTTTGGTGCTGGGCAGGTTGCATAGAGTAGGTTGATTGGGGCTTTTCCTCTTTAAAAACATTGAAGCGCTGCTGGAAACAAGATTGATGGAGGAGCGTTAACGTTGGTTTTGAGTTTAATGATTAATTTTCTCAAAATCTATCTGTTGGATTGTCGCAGCATTTGATTTTAATAAAGATAGCTTTAGTAGCTGTTAAATTTTTGATTCATGCGACATCAACTGCAACCTTCCTTCTGACCACTACTGATAAAACCTGAAGTCATCTGGTTTCATTTTCTAATACAATGAGCCGGTTCCAAGGTAACAGTGCTCTTGCTTGGGCAGGACACTTGTCTTCTTTCCACTCACACCGTTTGATTGGAAAGGTCAAATGTATCAATGAGTAATTGTTCATTTTTGTCACAACCAGGAACTAAGAAAAAAAGTGTAGTGTGGGGGTTATTTGCTGACACAGTCTGGGGGCAGTACAATATTGATCACAAGTCAGAGGAAGCATCAGTTCCTTGTAACCTTGTAACAGTGTGGAAGAAGATACTAATACATAGAATGTGTAGGAAGATATTAATGGAAAGGAAATTATGTTAATGACTCCTCTTAAATAAATCTACAGTCTTACAATTACTCATGAAAGAGTTTTCAAAGTGTCATTTTTTTAATGAAAACCTTGCACAACATTTTAAGATTTTTTTGCTAGTAACTACACATTGACTTTCTGGTTTTTCTGGCTAAATAACTGAAGAAATTGATTAGTCAGTCAGCAAGTCAGTAACAGAAAGCCAAATACAGTCCAGCATTTTTCAGTCCATCAAGAGCATGGTGTAAATGTTGAACTAACTGGTTTATTAATGGCTTACTGATTTGAATAAATATGTTATATTCCTAATTACAAAACAAACAAGGTTGACTCTAATTCATTTTGCCATGGCAGTTACACATATTTCCATTTGCTGAGATGTGTGCTGCATTAGATTAAAGACCAGCAGAAGCAGACAGAACAGTGATTTATCTATTCATTGCCTCCATCCTTACCTCAGCAACACCTGGAGGCTTGACTGATAAGCAGAAGGAACGGCTGATCAGATTATTCATTTTAGAGCCACAGAATCAAATTATCTGCAGCTCAGAAGACAAGAGCTTGTACATGCTGATGTGATTTCATCTCTAGGGACTGAGCAGCTTCCTCAACACAGCATTAGATGTTGTTCCTATGGGAGAGTTGGAGGTGCTGCAGAGAGATGTGTGATTGTGTGTTAGCACACTGTGTGTGTGTGTGTGTGTGTGTGTGTGTGTGTGTGTGTGTGTGTGTGTGTGTGTGTGTGTGTATGTGTGTGTGTGT